>VKOC01006704.1:0-39728 GCA_009364415.1 Spea multiplicata
GGTATATAGTGTATGCTGGGGGGTATATAGTGTGTATAGTCTCATCCCTCACTCTATAAGCCTCTACCATTTCTGCTTGGAAGAATATGTGGAGAAGGGGGCAACAGGCATACCATATGCCTAGGGGACTAGAAGCCCTAGGGCCGACCCTGGCCCCTGAGGCGCGGTAGGACAGTAACCGTTAATCGCACAATTAGCAGGGAGGCCATCGAAGCATAAAATGTAAATCACAGTTTTTTCATCCCTGCATTTTTTTCCCACAATTCTGTATTTTTATAATTTTGCTGATTTTTAAGTTGGGTTTTTCGCTGGTGTAACAAACGGCCTGCTATTAAAGGGTTAATATTATATATATATATAGATATGCGGCTTCCTCGGCTGTTCGGCTCGTTAGCTCAGATCAGTGGCGTTAATTAGTCCGTCTGCTAACGAGTTCAGAATTGCATTAATTGGTGTCGTATGTTCTTTATGTTAGAGGGGCCCCTAACGAGCTGTAAGCTCCGGTCTGTTGGCAGCGAGAAGAATAGAAAGCGGCGGCAGGGCGACTGCGCATAACTGCGGACACTTCCAATGCAGCCGCGCAGGTCCGAGAACGAGATTCCTGCGTGAGAAACGCCTCGAAACACCAAGGAAAGCGGAAGAAACGTGAAGGCTTTTATTGAGATAGTAGTAGATACAAGTGCAGGAGGCTCAGCTTCAGCTAACATAATGTATATAGAATGGACACAGAGGTCTCGTTCAGGTTGGGGGCCACACAGGTTCCGTACTGGTGGGCCCTGCTCCTGAGGGTCGCTTCTTTGTCTGGATTGGGCTGATCACCGTTCGGGGATTATTTGAAGGGCCCGTCGGCTTCCGCGAGGAGGAGACCTGTGAGATTCCGCGAAGAGCCGCGTTCTGAATAATCAGCAACAAGAACATCCCGGGAGCCTCGTGATTCTTGCCCCGCGGGGTCCGGAGACCCCAAAAATGTTCAGTTCTGTGGCTCTGCGCTGGGTGTACAGTGTCAGAGCACGGAGTCAAAGTCCAGCCCCGAGAACTGCAAGCTCTTCTTCCAAATGGCTTCATCCCCACTAACAGATACCCAGAACCTGCTGACAGATCGGCCCCATCCGGCCCCCGTCTAGTCGCCTGTTTCTCCCGCTGTAAAGACTCAAACCTTAATCAGTCGTTGGTCTCGTCTTAGATTCAGGAGCCGGATGTCTATCCCATGCATGTTTAATACCCTCGCTGTATTACTCTCTACCACCTCTGCTGGGACGCTGCTCCACTTATCTGCCACCCTCACTTCATTATATGAAATAGAAAAGATGAAGGCATATTTACCCTGATTTTTCCAAAAGAAGAGGAAGGGGAGACGTTTGGCTGGATATGAAAAGCTCTAAACCCTGGCCTAGAGCTATCTGCTGCTCCAGACACGTAGGGTTTTGGTACAGAGAGCTGACAGTCTAATGCAGATGGCGCCGGGGTATTTACGCCATTTAATTACTCTGGAAATCTCTGCCGTATCCGTCTTTATCATCCGGTAATGAAATCCTTGGCTCCGTTATTAATGTTCGTCGGCCGCTTGGTTCAATGATTTAAAATCTAACAGACATTTATTACCAATAAAGTTACAACAATAAAAATGTTACCAATAACGTTACCAATAAAGTTACAATGAAAATGTTACCGATAACATTACCAATAAAGTTATCAATAAAAATGTTACCAATAACGTTACCAATAAAGTTATCAATAAAAATGTTACCGATAACATTACCAATAAAGTTAAAGGGATTTTTGCCCTGAATTTTCATTGAGTTCCCGTCTGCCGCCAAATACCCCCCGAGGGGTATAACTGCTTATAAAGCGAGCGGAATTCATTTAAAGATCATAATGAAGCCCAAACTCATCTTATTCTAAGTTAGGAGAAATAATTATTTATCGGAATCAGGCGCTTCTCCCACCATCACCTGGAAGCTTTGGGGCAACTTTTAGAACCCGGCAGCAATTAAACACGAAAGGGTCAGAGGCTAAGATGGAAAGGAAATAAGTTTTACTGTACTGAGAGGGTGGTAGATAAGTGGAACAGCCTCCCAGCAGAAGTGGTAGAGGGTAATACAGTGAGGGTATTAAACATGCGTGGGATAGGCATACGGCTCTAAGACTGTAGGGAATTACTGGAGATCACAGCAGTCCCGCGGTTCCTGGGTGCGCGAGTCCGGCTGTAATGAACCCATTGTACAGAGCAACATCCAGGGACTGCCCTCAGAAACCCAGGGTAGCTGGCAGGTGTGGGGAGGGAGGAATGGGGCAGCTGGTTCCTGTGCAGATCATCATATAAAGCCAGTAACAGTTACCTGCCAGCAGACTACAAATCTCATCATCCTCAGGCAAACACTATTTGTATGATTATATTGAATGTTTTATGCGGTTTCTGACATTACTGAATATCACGCATCGCGCTAATTATTCGTTCATTACAGTGATGGGAGTTGCGATGCCCTTTTGCTACACTGATGGGTGTGGCCGGGGCGGGGCGAATGGAGTTCTGCAGGGAAGGAGGGGCGCGCCCATCTGTGCTGTCACGTGACGCGGAAGGAGGCTCGGTGCTTCCGGTTGTCATGGCGGCGCTTGGTGTCCGGCTGCCGGTGGTGGCCCTGATGCTCCTGGCCTGGGGGCTGCTCGGGGGCAACTGCCAATACAATGAGGTACCGGGACTGCAGCTGATAACCTGGGGAACTAATAATGGGGCAGATAGTAGCTGGGGCCGAGCTGTCACTGGGGCAGATAGCAGCAGGGGCCGAGCTGTCACTGGGAGATAGTAGCTGTGGCTCAGCTGTCACTGGGCAGATAGTAAGAAGGTAGCTGTCACTGGGGCTAGTGTCACTGGGGCAGGCGTAGCAGGGCGAGCTGTCACTGGGCAGAGATAGCAGGGGCCGAGCTGTCACTGGGGCAGATAGTAGCAGGGGCGAGCTGTCACTGGGGCAGATAGTAGCAGGGCCGAGCTGTCACTGGGGCAGATAGTAGCAGGGGCCGAGCTGTCACTGGGGCAGGCAGTAGCAGGGGCCGAGCTGTCACTGGGGCAGATGGCGGCTATTGATCCGGTTATTGATCTCTGCCACACCTACAATGCTGAGCTTCTAGAATCTTTTTAAAGGACGGCTGCAGTGACTTTTACCGCATAGATGCCGTTATTAGTATTTAGGGATTTAATCAGACGTCCTTTAAATTCAATTTAATATTTACTTCCACTTTGGGTTGTGTGCTCTATATGTATGTGTACGCCGTACCTGCCAACAGGCTCAGATTTCCAAGGGGAGTCACTAGTGTGGTTTTCCAGCCCCAATAAAAACATATTATTCTGATAATATTATACCTTAATCATCATTTTACTGTTTCATAGATATTTGTTCTGATATATATTTTATTTTGTAGTATAAAGCAGAGCATTTCTTTAGAAGCGGACACACAAACAACTGGGCGGTCCTGGTGAGTATTCACGTTGTGTTATATATATTATTTATATTTATTTATTAGGCTGCTGTTACACCAAGTTCTCTTTGCAATCTAAACGTTTTTCAGGGGTTTTGGGTTATTATTTGTTACATTTTTTCCCCTCTATCTTCTGTTGTAACCTCGCTGCTACCTTTGGAGGAAGATGGAACACATTGCGTGTTTGATTACCTAGAACATAAAATAAAGCGTCTGCCAACCATTGGTGTTTTTACTTGCGCCGCCGCCCCCCCCCCCCCCCCCCCGCTGCGACATGCTATATGTTCAGCAAAAAACAGCACAGAAAATCGGCAGCAAATGCTTTTTACCAAAATCCCAGCATACAAGCATCTTCTGATTTGTATAAATACTGCAGGGTTGTATCTGCACTGAGTAGCATCTCTTGTCAGATCAGTTTTTAGGGGTCTCACTGCTGCATCTGCCCCCGTTACTGTACTTTGGCATAGACATATCAGTGACTGGGTATAACCCTACACGTGGGGCGGGGGGGGCTGCACCACGTAAGGTATAGATCTATCTTTCAGCTAGACCTTCCGGGGTGCATGTCTGCACACCCTGCAGCAATGCCTCTGAAGACACTCCGATAAAGCAAGGCAGATAGTTAGGGGTTAGGTGGAGGTCTGAGCTTCACATCTAAAGCCTGCGTTAGCAGAGCCGGCCTGAGACCCCTTACCGGTATTTTACAGAACGTTGTAGTCTTTTGCTGGGTTCGAGAAGGTTCCATTTAACGCTTCTTTAGGCGATGATCTAATGTAACTATAAAGACAAATAAATGACCCGGCCTTCTTCACCATGGCTGAAGATTGCGTTGTTTTTTACAGGTTTGCACTTCCCGATTCTGGTTCAATTACCGTCACGTGGCAAACACGCTGTCTGTGTACCGAAGCGTTAAAAGGCTTGGGATCCCCGACAGGTAAGAGGCTGCTGATTCCTGCCGGTTTCCCACGCGTGTAAAAACGACGGCTTTATTGCTGAACTAAGAGGCCTCTGTGCTTATTACGACTCTAGCAGCGTACGGCCGTCGCACTCATTTACTCTCCGTACGTCGTGTTCTCTCTCTGCTGCGAGTGCCAGGCGGCTGTGATACGCGCTTTAAACTTATTATACGGAGGGGAGGTGGACGTAAACCATACACCTGTTTTGGAAAACATTTTTTTCCACAGGCCTATTAAAAAACAAACAAAACATAAGTCCCCATTGGTATAAATCACCCTTTAAAATGTGGGATTAGTAAATAGTTTAAGATTTGGAAATCACTGTGTATAAAGTTTCAATATAGTTATAAAAATATACGAATCTACTGGACTTTATTAAGAGTAAAAAGAGTTTACCCCGGCTCTTCTCACGGCGCCTGCAAATGCTTTATTAGCTAATAATTTGCATATGAGGCTGCACGGTGGTGTCGCTGGTTGTAGAAATTATAGTTTGGGTCGGGGCTCTTATGGAGGGAAAAATAACGGTAATAACAGTAACAGTGTAACCAATTAGACTAAATCTATATGCACAATAATTCACAGACATAAGAGACGCCAAATAAGAGACATAAGAGACGTCAATAAACAGCATAAAACGCGGGCCAACACCGCAACGTCTTAATAAATAGATAAAAGTGAGGTGAGAAAATGTCACATAAATCACCAATAAAACAACACATAACGCCATACATTTATAAAAAAAATTATATGAAAACATAATCATGATGGCTACGAGGATCGACGAAAACCAATTCAAAAAATATACAAAACCAATATTCAATCAATAACAGATTTACTGTGCAGAGGACCAACTTCTGCCACGGTTGTGATAAAAACTCCAATCAATACAAAGAATTCCCTCTGGAGACGGCCCAGCGGGTTTCATACAATGCGCTCGTTACCCGCGTGCTGGCTGTATGAGCCGTTGACGGGGCGACCTCCTGCCTCTTTTGGGGGGGATTTGGCGAAATCTTCCACCGTTCCCTGCGAATTTACAGGTTGGCTGCAGATAGACGTTGCGCTCGCCGACCCGCCATTCACGTCCGTGATTTGCTGTCTCTGCTACAGTTGAATGTTAATTCTATGAAGCGCATTATGCGTTTTATTCACCCCCGCAGTGATCGCTTTTATCGCTCCGTTTAAAAGAGAAAGGAACGGCTTTAATGCCTCTGGGAATTCACTGGAGAGGTGGAAATGAATCGCGTCGCTCCCCCCATATTTCCAGCCGTCTGAATTCTTATCCGGAGCTTTTAGACATCAAATACTTTAAAGATCCCTCCTGTTAAATGGCGTGATTGCTATCGCCGGATTAAACGCCGTTTCCTTGGCAGATTTGCAGGAATTCATGAACAAACCTTAAGTTGCTGTCTGGGGCTGGCTGAGCCTTTACTGTGGCCCCGGGTGACATCTTGTGTTAAAATGGCTTTGCTTAATGAAGAATTAAAGGCCTTAACAATGCCTCGGCTGCGTCGCCCGTGACCCGGTCAGGGTTATGTGTGTCTTCTGGCTGCAGTATTCAAATAACTTATCGAAGATTTAATATTCTAAGTTTGAAGCCAGTTTGTGCTTAAATATGTATTCTGGGTGTGGGGGGTCTTTTTGGTGACCTCTTCATCCTTTAAGCAGGAACCAGTGTTTATAAACGGTAAAGAGTAGTGCTTGGTAGTCAGGGCGGTAAAGTTGCGGAATCCACTGAGTAGATACTTGTTTTTTGTTTTAGCGGTTCAGGTTCTTCTAATGAAACAATTGAGTGCGTGGCGCGTATATGTGTATATATGTATATATATATATATATATATCGCTGTTATTGCACACGCTGCATCCGTAACCCCTCTTTCTTTGCAGCCATATTATTCTGATGCTGGCAGACGACATGGCCTGCAACCCGCGGAACCCCAAACCAGCCACGGTGTTCAGCCACAAAAACATGGAGCTCAACGTGTACGGAGACGACGTGGAAGTGGATTACCGCGGCTACGAGGTACAGATTCCAGTAAATTCACAACCAGATTATGCTTTTTCTGTTTGTTTTTGTTGATAGCGATTTTGATGATGGGGGGGAAAAAACCTAAACTGTGTTCTGTCTCTAAGATCGTTAGCGTTAAATTTCTCCACACATATGATGAAGGTTTGTATCGGCTGTAGGATGGTATCATCGGTCGGGGCCGGGTTAATGTCTCTTTTCTGTCTGTCTGTCCTGAAGACCTGGAAATATCTGCGCGATGAATTTCTGCTTATTGTATTATTATTAGCAGTCTGTCTTGTTAATAACCGCTTCGTGACCGATGAGCTGACTGCTGGACTGGTGAAGTTTTGCTTGTAAACTCTTAAAGCTCCCAGGCAGCCAATTAGTGGCAGGAAAATGCGCCCATCAAAATAAGTGTGCCCCTGGGGGCCAATGCTGTACGTGACCTACCGCAAGTATATGGCATTCATGGAGATGTTTTTGGGTGAACGCATCTCTTGCACGGACAGAGGGGTAAATGCATAAGGGCAGGTACTGCTGAATACCATGAACATTTAAGGGGACCACCAAGCCATCGTATTCATTAAAGTGCATATGATGACATCAGACGCGGCTGTTCATACGCTGTTTGTACGTTTTCTCTTGTGGGTGTCTGAGAAATGTTTTGGGACGCCGTGTCTGGAAAGTGACGGTGGATTTAGCCCAGCGGGGGTCCCAGAGAGTTCATATCGCTGAATCTGCCCCAGGATATTAATAAATAATCTTCTGATCCTCTTAATCTTTCGTGATCCCTCTGCTGCGTCTCCTTCCTCAGTAATGGATGAGAGGGATACCTTCCCCGTCCGACGTAAGACAGAGCCGTGGAGCTGGCGTGCGGATAAAGCCGACGATCTGGTTTAACGCTTAATATATTGCTGGAGATGAGAATAGAAATCGTATCGTTCCTGTTGGGTGTCCCTTTGGCCCTTGGGATGCAGTCAGGATGAATTGGAATGCCGTTGAATCAAAGCCTCTTGTTTAATACATGGCTACAGTACTGAAATTACCCGTGAGTCCTCGCTGGGGGTATTTAGTGCCCCCTCCCGGTAAATCCTTATTCTCTGTTCTGGGGGACATACCCAGAACGGCACACTTTATTCCCCCTCTGATCACGTCCTATTGCATCATACAAATCTCTACGTGATCCATATCCTAGCAACCGCAAGGAGCTTCTCCTTTTTACCCATTTTTTTACATAAATTTGCCCAAACTGAACATAAGCGAAGTGGTTAGCGGGGTATCATGCCGTGCCAGACACGCTTTCTTTGTCTGCCAGGCTTTCCTGCATCCGATTATTGATTCCCCATCCAGGGGATTTCTTTCCGTTAATCCTATGATTCTCGTTATTCTATTTATTTTTAAGCCGCCGTCTCGTTCCGAAGAGCCGGGTCCCGTTAATTAGCGGCTTTTTCCTTCGGGAATTAGAAAGGTGAGCTCCGGGACCCACGCGGTTTGGGATCAGCAGCTCAATTCAGTTCCTTTCCTTTTGGTTTTACATTTTCATTATTCTTCCTTTTAATTGTTTACTTTTTTTTTATGATCTTCTCCCCTCCTGGTGATGAATCAGCATCAAGACAACAAGAAATCCATTTGTGCGACTCGGATCATCCCGCAGGTTTATAGCAGAAAGCCTGTTAGTCGAGTGGCAGATATTAAGATTCAGAGTCTTCGGGGAGTCAAAGTCATCGACTACATGATAGAAAATGTGATAATTAGGGTCCCAGCTGTCTGTAATTTCACACGTTCTCGGCAGACGTTCCACCCACCATTCTCTCTTCGTGAGAGTCCGGAGACGTGCGCGAAATCTTTATAAACCTCAGTTACTAAGAAACAAAATCCATTTAAAGCCTGGCTTCATTAGCTCAGGTAAGTAGCGCCCGTCCCCTCGTCCCCGCCTGCCGTCCTGTACGGCAGCCTCGCTGAAAATGATAGCTTCCGATTAAAAGGCTTAAGGATAAAAGGTAGATGTGAAATCTTTACGCCGATTTACGGACGATACAGATTAGAGCGGCGGGGGACAGCTGCTGCAGAGCATCTTGGGAGTTGTAGTTGAGCAAAGTGCGTTTGCAACACCCGAGGAAAAGTGTTTGTGCTCTATGGGCAATTTAACAAAGATATCCACCCTAATGATGTTACCAGCCAGGGGATCTCCTCAAAGGAATACGGAAATTAACTTTTATTTCAAGGTGTTACAAAGTAGCCAGATTCCCCTCGTTTATAAAAATAATATACACGTATGTAGAATCAATTCCGTTGCTGTGTTTGTCTCTACCTCCTTTGAAAGTCTATTCCATGTACCTACTACTTTTTCAGTAAAGTAGAATGTTCTCACATTACCCTTTGTAGTTCTGACTCCCCTCGTTTTAACGGCTGTTTGAATTGTCTATGAATGAGAATAGAGAGCAGCTCTTAGGATGTGGACGTCACCCGAACGCACATTAGGCTCCTCTTAGACATGAATTTGTTCTCTGTTTCCAGGTCACCGTAGAGAATTTTCTTAGGGTGCTGACGGGGCGGCTTCCACCGAGCACCCCGCGGCTCAAACGGCTTCTCTCGGATGACAGGAGTAACATTCTCATCTATATGACGGGTAAATGCTCAGCGGCACGCGATGCATATTTATAAGGGATTATCGCTCTGCGGAGGAAGCCTTTTCCCTACCGTGTTCTCTGTAAAGCCAAAAAATACGACGACATCACGAAGCGCCGTGCTACGGATCGAACAGCCATTCAAAAGTTCGGGGTCACTTAGAAATGTCCATATTTTGGAAAGAAAAACAAATATTGTCAATTCCATGAAATGGATCAGAAATCCAGCGCAGACGGGGTTAATGTTGTAAATAACTATTAGCTGGAAATGGCAGATTTTTAATGGAATCTCTACATAGGCGCACAGAGACCTTTATCACTCCCATCACTCCCATCACTCCTGTGTCCCAATGGCCCTTTATCACTCCATCACTCCTGTGTCCCAATGGCCCCTCCCATCACTCCTCCAATGGCCCTTTTCACTCCCATCACTCCTGGCCCAATGGCCCTTTATCACTCCCATCACCCTGGGGCCCTTTATCACTCCATCACTCCTGGCCAAATGGCCCTTTATCACTCCCATCACTCCTGGGTTCCCAATGGCCCTTTATCACTCCCATCACTCCTGTTTCCAATGCCCTTTATCACTCCCAGCCCTGGGTCCAATGGCCCTTTATCACTCCCATGGGTTCCAATGGCCCTTTATCACTCCCATCACTCCTGGGTTCCAATGGCCCTTTATCACTCACTCAATGGCCCTTATCATCCCATCACATCCTGTGTTTCCAATGGCCCTTTATCACTCCCATCACTCCTGGTTCCATGGCCCTTTATCACTCCCATCACTCCTGGGTTCCAATGGCCCTTTATCACTCCCATCACTCCTGGTTTCCAATGGCTGGTACGACAATATCCACCGCTTCACAGGTTATTGCTGGGAGTTAGTGGGGCATTTGAACCCTGCACTGTTCATATATCAAAACAATGTAAAAAAAAAATGTTCTTTTCTTGCTTCTGCTGTGAAGGATGTGATGTTTCCCAGCATGCACCTGGCCTACCACTTTCTGATTGATTGGCTGTGCTGTTCCTATATATTACCCAGTGCTGTAGTTTTGGTGCATTATGTGGCACCACGTGGTGGTCCGCCGGTGTCATTGCCCCCAGTTTTGTGTCCGCCGTGTGCTGTAACGCGTTTGTTTCCGCAGGTCACGGTGGAAACGGGTTCTTGAAGTTCCAGGATTCGGAAGAAATCACCAACGTGGAGCTGGCCGATGCCTTCGAGCAGATGTGGCAGAAAAGAAGGTGAGAAGCCGCGTCCGGTCCGCTTCGCTACCCGCCGGGTGCAGCAGGGAGAAGGTTCTGCTTATTTGAGATTCGGCAGCAGCCGGTCTGTTCCCCCGGATCGCACCTGATAAGCGCACCTGATATGCTTCACCGAGCTGCATTACCCATTCTAGGCTCCTCTTACAGTATCTTGGGTGTGTGTGTATATATATATATAGTGTGTATGTATATATAGTGTGTGTGTGTGTATATATATATATGGTGTGTGTGTATGTATATATAAATAGTGTGTGTATGTTATTATATAGTGTGTGTATGTATATATATATATAGTGTGTATGTATATATAGTGTGTGTGTGTGTGTGTAGTATATATATATGGGTGTGTTGTAATATAGTATATATATATAGTGTGTATGTATATATAGTGTGTGTGTATGTATGTGTATATATATATATACTATAGTGTGTGTGTATGTATATATAGTGTGTGTGTGTGTGTATATATATATATATGTATGGTGTGTGTGTATGCATATATATATATATAGTGTGTATATATATATAGTGTGTGTGTATGTATGTGTATATATATATATATAGTGTGTATGTATATATAGTGTGTGTGTATGTATATATATATAAGGTGTGTGTGTATGTATATATATATATAGTGTGTATATATATATATATATGGTGTGTATGTATGTATATATATAAGGTGTGTATGTGTATATATATATATAGTGTACTTTCTGGGGTTCTACAATGTGTGACACTCCATATGTTACTTTTTCTTGTTGGTATTACTGGTCGGTGCACACACTGCCGATGATTCCAGGGACCGGTGCAGGGGCGGAATCATTTAACGCCCGTCGCTGGCAGCCGCTGCACGTTCACACCACCAACAAATGTCCTCTCCCCGCTCGCGCCGGCCGGGTCCTCTCCCCGCTCACGTCGGCCGGGTCCTCTCCCCGCTCACGTCGGCCAGGTCCTCTCCCTCACTGGCCCTGCGCGATGTGTAAACGCAGATTGTGTGCTGAGGTTTTATGGCTTCCCACAGATGGCGGCGGAGTGGAAAGCTCTCAGCGGGTGGAATGCTTTGTTTGGAGTATTTTGAGTGGCGCTGTCATGAAACGGCAGCGTGTGTGCGATGCATGCGCGGCCCGCCAGCCTTAATGGCTTCTATTCTTCTGGATCCATTAACTTGTGCTCTTGAAACATCACCTTCACCCTCTGTCTCCAAGCCGTTGTAATGAGAGTGTTTTTGAGCTCCCATAACCTTCAAAAGCTGCTGCTGCATATAAACCATCCAAAAAAACCCAATAAACCTTGTTTTGCCTCTTTTTATTTTATTTAATAGATTTTCCCTGGATTCCTGCTGCCGTCTCTGATTTTTTGGGTAGCGATGCAGGCTTTATCTTGTCTTTTGTGTTTAATGAGATACATTTATCACCAATACATGACATTTCAGAGCGCCACGTCTTAATCCTGCAGCGTGGCACAGCGTGGCAGCAATCGTCTCACTTTAGCTGTTACTGTGTCCTGCAGCTGAACATGGCCGTCCGGATCAGGGCCAGGGGGGGGGGGGACTACAACTCCCATAATCTCTTCGCAGGCACTTTTTTCTCTTTGGATTTGGATTCAGGATTTCAGTCGCATTATAACAAAAGAAAGGTGCGCGTGATTTGAAGCCGCCGGCCGCGCATGCTCGTCTCTGGGTTTCTGTGTAGATACGGTCGTCGGGAACGTTATGTATGTTTAGAATATCTGCGGTATGCGACTTTGTTCTACGTCTTCCTGATCTGGATCCTTTTTTTCTCTCTCAGGTATAATGAATTATTGTTCATTATCGACACCTGCCAAGGAGCCTCCATGTACGAGCGTTTCTACTCTCCCAATATCATGGCTCTCGCCAGCAGTCAGGTGGGAGAGGATTCTCTCTCGGTGAGTGAGTGCGGTGAGCCGTGCCGTCTGTACCGACCCAAAGCCGGTTCGGGGGGGGGGGGCGCAAATCCAAGCAGGGCGTCATCGTCCAATAAACATTCAGCCCTTGAATCTGCCGGCTGATAAGTCGTCGGCCCCCGTGGGACCTGCTCAACAGCTCTAAAATACTTTCATCTACTAGAAAACAGAGAAACACCGGGGCTACATCTAAACAATGTAAAGTGTCTAATCACCATAGCAACCAATGAAATGTATCTGCTGATTGGAACATTCCATATGTTGCTGTGGTTTCAAATCAGACGTTGGACCGGATACATAATGTTTACCGGCCGCTATCGATACGTTCCTTCATCTTGGTCTGATTGGAATGGACTATTATTATTATCTATTATTATTATTATTATTATATATTATTATTAATTATCTATTATTATTATATATATTATATATTATTAATATCTATTATTATTATCTATTATTATTATTAACAATTAACAGATATGGGAAAGGCTGAACTTGATGGCCTTGTCTTTTTTCAGTCTTTTTTCATCCTATGTAACGATCTCTCGTCTATTATTTTTCAGCACCAGCCCGATCAGGGAATCGGCGTTCACCTCATGGACAGGTACACGTTCTACGTGCTGGAATTTCTGGAGGAAATCCATCCCGCCAGCCAGAACAACGTGAACGACCTGGTGAGTGAGTCCAGAGCTGCCGGCCCGGCGGTGCGGCCCCCTGTCAGTCAAAATCATGGAAAGAAAAAAAATTCAAAATAGCTTTCACCTTGTAGGGTTAATTAATTACAAGCCAGAACCTGTCACCCCCTCCCTCCAGCATGCGCGCTGTTAACAGATAATTCTTTGGCGCCTGTCAGCCCTGTCTCCAGCACTCGCAGGGTTAAGTCTTAAAGAGCTGGCGCTTGTCAGCTCTCCCTCCAGCACTCGCGGGGTTAAGTGTTAAAGAGCTGGCGCTTGTCAGCTCTCCCTCCAGCACTCGCGGGGTTAAGTGTTAAAGAGCCGCTGCGCTCTCTGCGGAGGCCGCGCTTCGCCTTGGCTTGTGATTTCTCGCTGCTGCCCCCACAGTGAGAGGAATAATCCGTGAGATTTGCCGATCAGGTGAAATAAAAACATTTTCATGACGTTCGCTTCGTCGCTTCGTCTGACCCTTTAAATGCCAACGAGACGCGGGACCCGGGCCGCCTGCGACCTTTCAAACCCAGTCCTTAACCCATTGTTCACTGATACAGAATGATGGGGGGGGGTTTACTTGTTAAAAGAGAATCTCCTATATTTTTAATTCAAAATCAGTTTACAAAAATATTCTGCAGTTTTCTTTTTACCCCAGCTGTAGTTTTTGCCCCAAAATATAAAGTTTTCAGCCGTTTGTTTGATTCTCGCTCTGTTATCTGACCCCCGATCTACTAAACCCCTTGACTCCTTATCATACTGCCTGTGGGGAACAATAGAATGGCTCAGTCTTAATCACCTGGTGTGATTTTACAGAAATTGGCGCCCTTCATGATTTCCGTCTAACGATTTTCATGGTTAATTTCTGTATTCTGTGCGGTTTTAAGACGAATGGAATCATAAAAGGACTTTTCTTTCCTCCGTCGACCTCGACGCCGTTCCTTCGATATCCCAGACACGGAAATGGAATAACCCTTTCACTGCCTGGACTTCGATGAGGGGGCCGGAGACAGATCAGGGGAGCCGAGCCCCATACACGGGTATTGTTTATACCCCACCGATGGCGGCTCTGCATAAATCAGATTTTAGTGTATTTATCATAACCTTTAAAACCAAAAATTATCCCGGAACTAAATGCATAGAATTCAGCGTGAATATAAAATACCGGGGCTTTTTGGGGACTGTGGGAATTGGGGTGCTATATGATATAGATAGATAGGTTTGTATATATATATATTATATAGAGAGGGGGGGGGGGACGTTGGTGACGTCTTCCACTCCTTGGATTCAAAAGAAAAGACCGTGATTTGACGTAAAGGCTGTGAGCGCCGGTAACGCAGATCAAACAGAATATATCCTCTGCTTAAATGCGGGGGCTTTGAAGGCTGTGAGGACCCTCCGGTGTGAGAGACCCTCTGGTGTAAGACCCCCCAGGGAGCCGTTTGAACTGAAATAACAGTCCCTTTCTCTTCAAAGTGACGCCCGCCTTACAGACCCTCTCAAAGCTCCCGACCAGGCGGCTTATTGACAAAACATTTTATTTATTTATCTTAGCAGGTTTTATAAAGATTCTGCCGGCAGATCGGCCCCATGCGGCCCCCGTCTAGTCCCCCGTTTCTCCTTAATCAGTCGTTGGTCTCGTCTTAGATTCAGGAGCCGTACGCCTGTCCCATGCATGTTTAATCCCCTCACTGTATTACCCTCTACCACCTCTGCGGGGAGTCTGTTCCACTTATCTACCACCCCCTCAGTAAAGTTCCTTACATTTCTCAGCCTCTGACCCTCTGGTGTTAGATTCGGGTCTCTTGTAGTAACTTTTATAACAGTTGTAGCTTCCCTCCCATCATTTGTTAAATCCCTTCATGTATTTAAATGTCTCTCCCATCCCCCGTCTCTCTCTCCCCGTGGTGATGAATGAGTTAAATCAGCGCAGCTTCCCTTTCTTTAGTTCCAGGTTTGCCCCAAGAGCTTGTGCGTATCGACCCCGGGCCACAGGACCGACCTCTTCCAGCGGGATCCGCAGAACGTCCTCATAACGGACTTCTTCGGCAGCGTCCGGAAAGTGGAGCCGACGAGAGAGACGGTGACTCTGAAACCCCGTCAGCCGGACACAGAGACGAGGTAACCCTGGAAACGGGGGGGAAAAACACAAAATTTGGACGAGAATTTATTAGATTATTAAAATACAGCGAAAGGGGTATATAAAGAGCTTTTAGAAAAATATTAATCTTTTCCTTACCCAGTAGACATATAAATATATATATATACTCTGATAAAGGGACGTTGGGACACAGGAGTGATGGGAGTGATAAAGGCCTCTGTACGCCTGTGAAGAGATTTCATTAAAAATCAGCCGTTTCCGGCTACAATAGTCATTTACAACATTAACCCCGTCTGCGCTGGATTTTTAATTCATTTAATGCTATTTTAGTGGACAAAATGTGCTTTTCTTTCAATACCAAGAGAACTAAGTGACCCCAAACATATAACCCGTGGTATAAATACTTTGTTTTCTCTCTGGCGATGGTTATACTGGACATATTTCCCATTCATATATCTTGTCTGAGCTCCGTTAAAGGTATGTAATAATGCTGTATGTTCGTCACGTGAAGCGTGTTACACGCATGGAGGGTGACGGCTGAGGTGGGGTTAGGGGTTTCTCATTTCATTGGCTGCTGGCGCCATCTTGTGTTTGAAGTTGGAACTGCCGGTACCGGAGAGAGACATCATATCTGCCGCCTTCTTTATCGTTCCATCCGTGTCCGGTGTGAATACCCGGCCCGGGCCGGCAGTCATGAAAACGGACATTTCCTTAAATGAGTTTTTAAAAAAAGCATATTTTATGCTGAAATATCGCTGGGAATCTGCAGGCAGGTAACGTGCGTTCAAATAAAGTCTCTACAGTTAGAGCTGAATCAGATTGCAAGCTCTTTTTCTGGTTTCGTTTGTTCGGATATTTAATTTCGTTTCATCCGTGTGCCGCTCATTCAAAGGGTTTTTGGCTAAAGAGCTTGCAGTCCGTTCCAACTCTTGAAATGAATCCAGAATAGCGTCAATAAATCCTTTTATCTGTCTTTTTAATGGATTGGATTGTAAGCCAATGAAACCTTCCGCAAAGTCTTATAAATGCGCAGATTCTGATGATTATGGGGTCAAAAACCTATATATAGACGTAAACAAACAAACAAACCACTATAAGATATAGGAGCTCGGCGTTATAAGGACTTCCAGATGGCCACAAAAGTTGTTAAGATCCAGGAGTGAGATTGGCCCCCGGCGGCCTCAGTCTAGTCGCCCGTTTCTCCGTTGGTGTCGTCTTAGATTCAGGAGCCGTATGTCTATACCATGCATGTTTAATCCCCTCACTGTATTACCCTCTACCACTTCTGCTGGGAGGCTGTTCCACTTATCTACTACCCTCGCAGTACAGTAATACTGTCGTACATTACAGGTATTGTCTCTGTCCCGTTAGGCAGGTCTAATGTCTATAACTAGTTTGTACAACAGACGCGTCCGGCTGCCACTTAATATTCCGCGATGGGCAATCACGTGCCTGCGCAGTTTGTTACCGCTATGCGTCTGTCTCTCGGCTCTTCGGCCGGTATTTACCCAAACAGTTTCTGGGGTAAGATTGTGTGTTTTTGTGATTGTTACGAGTTGATTCCTGGGCCGTGTTGGACCTCCTCTGGTGATTAAAGGTAGTCATAGCGACGGGAGTTTCCCTGGAAACGGCAGATGCGTTCAGACTGTTTGTAAGGAGCGTCGGACGCTGTAACACGGGGCGCAGTAACAGCGGTGAGCTCCAGGGGGCGACCTCGTCCATATAACCGACACAATCTGACGGCAGATTGAATTCGGCCCCCGTCTGGTCGCCCGATTCTCCTGATGTAAGGGATTTATATCTTAATCAGCTGCTGGTTCCATAGTCAGAATAGCTATATTAGCCTCTGCCACTTCTGCGGGGAGGCTGTTCCACTTATCTACCACCCTCTCAGTAAAGTAAAACTCCTCTTAGATTCCGATCTCTTGTTGTAAGTTTTCTGATCCTTTAATAAATTACAGGAGGGAATTTATTAAACTCCTTTATGGATTTATCTCCCATCCTCGTACAGAACATCCGCCCCCCCCCAGCTCTTTCCATGCCCCCGCCCCCTTTGCAATGTATGATATCCGCTGGGGGCTGCATTCACCCTCTCCGTCGGACAACTTCCCGGTACATTCACTATATGTAATGTGTGACCGCGCTGCCACAAACTCGACGCACATAATATATACCGTCATATACCATATATAATATATACCATGTATAATATATACCGTCATATACCATATATAATATATACCATGTATAATATATACCGTAATATACATATATAATATATAATAATGATACCGTCATATACCATATATAATGATCCCATGTATAATTATACCGTCATTCATATATAATATTATACTCATGTATAATAATACCGTCTATACCATATTATAATATATAGACCATGTATATGTATATAATCCGTCAATACTACATTATATAATCATTAGCAATGTATAATATTACCGTCATATGTACCATACTATTAATATATTACCATGTTATAATATATAGCCGCTCATATCCATATATTAATCATAATACCATGTATAATATATCGTCATTATATCCATATATATAATATATACCGTCATATACATATATAATATATACCATGTATAATATATACCGTCATATACCATATATAATAGATACCATGTATAATAGATACCGTTATATACCATATATAATATATGATTAATGCGGAATTATCCGGGGTGACGGGCGCTTCTCTCCCGCCTGATCTCAGACTCTCGCTGTTTCCGCAGTAAAATTTATTTTATTTCTTGAAACCGAGTCCTTTCCGAAATTCCCTTTTCCTTGGAGGTCGACGTCTTTCTCCCCCCGCGCTTTTATAAGAAGCCGATGTTATTATTATTTCTTTTATGTAGCGCCCTCGCGTGCCGCAGTGCCGTACAACGGGATCCAGAAAGATTTTCTTGGGGTGCAGTAAAGAGCGGCCGTTTGGGGCGAATATACCTAAAATTCAAAATAATTAACAGATACGGAGACCCCAACGGCAAGAAATACTTTTATTCCGGGCGATTAAAGGCAATCGTGAAGTTCTCTCCTTATTCCTCCTCCCACCCTTACAACGGCATAATGGGGAGGAATAATCCTGCTGCCCCCCAGTTATACTCATAAAGGGGGTTTCTGGACCTGAAACAGAAGAATTCCTAAAATGATCCGCATTCCACGTTTATTATTTTATTTATAATCTTAATATTAACTGCTGATGTCTGAAAACGATTAAAAGCGGAAAGAAGGCTTTTCCATCGCAGGTAACGATCTGTCCCGAAACTAAGACGAGACCCAGGACTGATTCTGAGGCTTTAGAGCAGGAGAAACGGGCGACTAGACGGGGGCCGGATGGGGCCGATCTGCAGGCACATTCTCTGTACTGTGCAGCGGTCGGACGATGGATATAAGACCCCAAAGACAGTGTATTTGTTCAGCTTCACTTGGTTTATAACGAGAGATCTGATCAGTTATTCCTCCCCGCGGGGTTACCGGCTTCATCCAATAACTCTCTCTAATTCTGGAAACGGGGAGAATCCCAGAAGAGCCGATTTATCGGCAGAAATATCAGCCAATCGGCAGCCGGCGTTGTCGCCTTTGTTTGTTGTTCTCGCTTTGCGTGGAGTCCAATTAAAACTTGACAGATTCCCATAAAGCGGCTCGTTAAACGCCGTAAATCCTTCCCGTCGGGTTTATCGGGGAGCGTTCGGCGCGGGGGGGGGGCGTGAATTATTACGCAATGTTCTGGCGAGACGCACAATGTCGTTCTATGCGGACTTGGGCTGTGAGTTAACCCCTGGACTGCCAGAGGTAACCTCAGTGCGCCGGCTTTACGGAACGCAGCCCTCTGGCGTTCATAGGGTTAAGAGACGGTTAGAATACAGCGTATTGGGTCACATTTATGCATTTCAGGCATTTCTGTTACAATGATTGTCTAAAAGTGCAGAATTTTTTTATCCTGAATATCCTTACCTTTTTTAACGCCCCTCATTTTTTTAAAAACATTTTTTTTATTAGCCCCCACCCCCCCCCCGGTCGGTGAAACTCTGCCAAAAGCGCGTTTTCATCCCGATCCTAAACGTAAAGTCATGCAGTTTAGCGCTCCGTGGAAATGATTTTTACCCAATCAGACGTGACGGAGGAGCTCCGGCGCCCGCGGCGTCTGCGGCGTTGTATTTATTTCCCCACGCGGAGCGTTGGATTGGAAGAAGCGCCGCGCTGGGCCGGCTCCGCTCGCTCCTTTATTTGATTAATGGACGCCGGAGCGAGGATTCCCCGCGGAATAAATAATAATTTAGGAAGATAATTCTGCGCGGCGTGAGATTCCGCGCTCAGTATCTTCAGTCATTAGCCGGTTTACCGACGGCCTCCGCGCCGTGCAGCGAGTCCAGCCCTGCGAAAAACAGAACGAAAACCGGACCCTTGCCCCCGCTCCTGACTTATACACTGTGGGGGCAATTTCTAGTGTGAGGCTTTGAAAGTTGTCTTGTTACTATAGCAACTAATGGAATAATTCTGCACCTATGGTTACACCATGTTCCAGACCTCTGCCCCCCCCAAGCTGGATTATGCCCCCCACACCCGCTATACCACAGAGGGGGCCAGAGGCCTGTGCCATGGCTGTATTCTGCGCTTGGGCTGAGATTTCTCCGCCCCGTCCCGCCCCCGAGGAGCCTGCGCAGACTCCCTGTGTTGTTTACCTTTCTGTGGGTGGAGTTTAGACGGCAGCCGGAAGCTTCTCTGTGTAGCGCTCTGCGGCAGCATCTAGTGATCGACAGGCTGCCCGGGTGCATGCAAGGAGATCCTGAAAGGTCCATGAAATAGATATATAGATATAATACGCGTGTCTTGGTTACTGATGCCCCCCCAGGGTAAGAAGCCTTTTAATTCCTGAACATTCTGTCTCTTCTTTATTTCAGGTTTTCTGCCCCAGAGACCCCGACGGATCCGGTCAGATACCCCAACCAGCTTCCGGTGGCAGAAATCATTCACCAGGTACCGGATCTAATAACTCGTTACTGATTACACTTCCCATAGCCGCTCAGAGTCCTGTAGTGTTCGGGGCAGTCCTGATTCCCACATTTATCCAGAACCTGCTGAAAACGGCCCATTTATACATTTTCTGAGTCACACAAATCGTTTTTTTTGGTTGATAAATTGCGTAAAGCGAGTTCACCGAAGCATCAAGATTTGGTGCGGAACATAAATACCTTTTTTATTGCGATCTGAAATCCTTAAACGTTCCGGAGAAATTGGCCTCGTCTCCGGCAGGCGTTCTCCTGATTTACGGCGGCGGCTCCGGCGTCACAAAAACTGATTTAGATCCCCATCCTGAGTCAACTTGTAACCGGCGCCAGCAGAACGTGACGGGAAATACGGCGCCGGGGCAGCGGATCCAACAACTGCGGCAACCACCGCCGCTGGCAGGCGGCTTAAACATTAAAGGCTAAATCTGGCGCTTTACCAAAAAATAGTACAAGCTCGTTAATAATAATTGCCTGAATACCTGTTCTGTGACACTATAGAAACCCAGAACCCGCCTGCAGATCGGCCCCATCCGGCCCCCGTCTAGTCTCCCGTTTCTCCTGCTGTAAAGACTCAAACCTTAATCAGTCGTTGGTCTCGTCTTAGATTCAGGGGCCGTGTTTTTACCCCTTGGAGCTGAAAGATTAGAGATGGGTCACCTGAATTCAAGCAGGATTTTCCCCTCTAACCAAGCATGCCGCGTTTAATACAGCACCCCTGCGTAACCGTAGTGCTCTTACATAATGAGATGGCCAGAGACAGTGATTTCAGTGATGTCATCATGCCAGTGACGTCATCGTGCTGCACAGAGAGGGGTTCATTGGCACCAAAATCTCTCACCGGATCAGGATTCCGATTTAAATCACCAGTCCTATAACAAGCCCAGGCGCACCGTCACTCCCCCCGCGCGGGGGTACGGCGCGCGCAGGCAGAAAGCCCGGACCGGCCGGTGCGTTGCAGAGAGGCCCCCCTCCCCCCGGCGACCGGCGGCCGCGGTTTCTGGGTATTCCGGTTTTTGATGTCGGACGACGGGGAAGGGTGACTCCCGGAGATATGGAGCGCCCCCACCGGCCCTCCCGGCGGCCGTCTGTCCTTGGGTTTGACCTGTCCTTGGGTTTGACCTTGTCAGCGTTCAGCGAACTGCAAAATGTGTCACAGCGGGGCTGGTGCCCCCCCCCCCATGTGCACGGAGTAAATGAAATCGAACAGTTCAACCAAAATGACTGTTTCTTAGGGAAAATTCTAGTGGCCCCTGTATAGACGGAGTAAAAGGAACCAAAATGACCATTTCTTTGGGGAAACGCAGAAAATTAACAGCAGTTCTGCAGCCGTTTTTTTGTTTCATAAATCTGAAGAAATCTGTGAAATAAATAATAAATTAAAGTAAAAATTGCCTATAAATTCCAGTTATTTCAGTTATTCCTCCCCAGTGGCGTTTTGGATTATTTCAGACTGTAAATGATTCTCTGAATTCGGGGGGCGGGGAATTTGCCGTTTAGTTGATGTTTTCCAGGTTAATGAAGTCTAAAGAGTAAAAATCACTTTCATGTCATTTAATACATTCTTCTAAAAACTTAATTTGCCCAAAATGAACTTAAATTTCCTGTGAGAATCCGTGAAAGCGAAGCGCGGACGGGGACTTCGTCAAATAAACCGCGTAATTAAAAACGATGCGGCGGGGGGGCCCCCCACATTTTGGAGACGGAATTATTTTTTGTTTAAGCAGAAAAGAGTAAAAAGCCAATTATGTTAATTTTGGATTTAACGGCTTAATATAGAATCAATTGATGTGCAGCCCCCCCACACACACAGTGGGGGGCAAAGACTGCGTTACCTCCTTTTGTGGGAGATTTGGGGTTTATTGATTTATTAAATGTTAATCCTGTTTAAAAAAACCTATCTACCACCCTCAAGTGGAGCAGCCTCCCAGCAGAGGTGGTAGGGGGTAATACAGCGAGGGTATTAAACATGCATGGGATAGACATACGGCTCCTGAATCTAAGACGAGACCAACGACTGATTAAGGTTTGAGTCGTTACAGCAAGAGAAACGGGGGCCAGATGGGGGCCGATCTGCCGGCGGGTTCTGGGTTTCCTTCCACCTCTGTATTTTGTTGCTCCAGTCTCTCCGGTAGTCGGGGCTTTCAGGATCTCCTGAGACGCACCTGGCCGGTGGGGGGGGTCAGATCCGGGGGCCGCAGACTTGGTTCGCATTTCGATTTCTCACCAAATTCTCTTTATTTGTTTGCAGAGAGAGAAGCCGAAGGAGTGGCACCCGCCGGGCGGCTTCATCCTCGGGCTCTGGGCCCTCATCCTCCTCATCTTCTTCCAAACGTACGGCCTGAAGCACATGAAGCACGTTCTTTAAACGCTCCGCGCCGCCGACACCGCGAGACGCTCCGCACCGTGAGACCCCCGACCCAGCAGGACACTCCGCACCGTGAGACCCCCGACACCGCGAGACGCTCCGCACCGTGAGACCCCCGACACCGCGAGACGGTCTGCACCGTGAGACCCCCGACCCAGCGGGACGCTCCGCACCGTGAGACCCCCGACCCAGCGAGACGCTCCGCACCGTGAGACCCCCGACCCAGCAGGACACTCCGCACCGTGAGACCCCCGACACCCGAGACGCTCCGCACCGTGAGACCCCCGACCCAGCAGGACACTCCGCACCGTGAGACCCCCGACACCGCGAGACGCTCCGCACTGTGAGACCCCCCGACCCAGCAGGACACTCCGCACCGTGAGACCCCCGACCCAGCGAGACGCTCCGCACCGTGAGACCCCCCGACCCAGCAGGACACTCCGCAAACGTGAGACCCCTGACACCGCGAGACGCTCCGCACCGTGAGTACCCCCGACCCAGCAGGACACTCCGCACCGTGAGACCCCCGACCCAGCGAGACGCTCCGCACTGTGAGACCCCCGACCCAGCAGGACGCTCCGCATCATGAGACCCCCGATTCTGTACCCCCAACACCATCAGAAGCTCCGGCGTCCAGGTGAGACGCTCCGCATCATGAGACCCCCGACCCAGCGCGACGCTCAGACCCGGCGAGATGCTCTGTACCCCCAACACCACGAGAAGCTCCGGCGTCCAGGTGAGACGCTCCGCACCGTGAGACACCCAACCCAGCGAGACGCTCCGCCCACGCCACAAGAGGCGCGAGACGCACTGCACCGCCGAGACGCTCTGCACCGCTCTGGGGTGTTTGTGGCGTCTCAGCTGATGTTCCGAAGCTGCTGTTTGTTTCAAACCAATGAGACGCGGAGGACGATAACGAGAGACAATAAAAATATTTAAGGCCGTTTCACGCGTTTTTAGAGAAATGTTTACAGCGACGCGGAATAAAAGCCTTCGTTCCTCTCCAAACGAGTTTAACCCTTCGAGTGTCGGAGGGGCCAAAATACATCAGCGCGGAACCGAAGCAGCACTGAAAGGGTTAAAGGCACTAAAAGCCTCCTCGCCGAGCGCTCGATCAGCACAGCCACAAATAGAAACATCGATCGGTGGCGGGGAGCGCGGCGTCTCGCACCGGCCGGGGGGGGGGGGCGCTGATTATTCGCATGGAACGCGCGAGGGATTGGAACGAGAAGCAGGAGCCGGGTTTCTCGGGGGGGGGGGGGTTAATTTATTTGCTGTTCATCCAACCGGAGAGTCTGCCGCGTTTTTTTTTTTTAGCCGTTTTATACGAGGTTCGTCTCAAGGAACGGACCCCAAAGGCAGGGGAGTCCTGGGAGCCGGCGCGGGGGCCGGCCTGGCACCTCGTGGATCTGCTTTTATTTACTCCGGGAAGCGGCGGTCGTTCCGTTATCCCAACTCCACCAACAACGTGCGCAGCCGGCCGCGGAAAGGAAAGATCCCGTCTGTGGATCCCTTTAGTGCCGCGGAACAAAATATTATTCTTTTTTTTTTTTATGGTAGAGGTAGTGGAGCAGCCTTCCAGCAGAGGTGAGGCTACTGACACCAGCGGTTAACCCCTTCATGGCTGGACAAGATGAGCAGAGGGTGACATAAGTGGGCACTGGGCAGGCAAGGAGTCTCCCAGGATTCCATCAGTACCCACCCCAAGCACAAACCTCACCCCTCCCCCCCACGTCCTCGCCTCCGGGGGCGGGGGGGGGTACGCTGTGCATGTTAGGTCTGAGTTTAACGTCAGCAAAGACCTGGAAGCTTTTATATGCGATAAATAAGGGCAGAGCTTTCATGTCGGGGGGGCACAGGGTCCGGCAGCGGATAGTAAAGGATGTGCAGAACGAGCAGCCCCCCCACGATTTGTAGCCGCGCATGTAAGCCATCCGCGTGTCTCCGGCGTGTACATGTAGCAGACAGAGGTTGGGGGGGTCACAGGTGACGGGGGAGGGGGGGAGAGTATAGAATATCTTATTAAACCTAAAACTACTGATCTTATTGTGATGACATTTGGGGGTTCATTAGATAAAGGGTACCTGTTTTGTTTCAGAGTTGGGACTCCCCAGCGGTCACTTGGCCCCCCGGGCCGGACATTAAACGCTAGCCGCTATAATTAATGACGGAAGCCTCCCGGACTGCAGATTAAAAAAAACAACGTAGTGCAGCCAGATTTTCTTCCAAATATTGATTTTTTACAATAAATGTCATTTTTCTTTATCCATTATTGGAATTTCTTGACTAATAATTTATGCTTCTCCGAGTCATAGAATTTCTTTATACTTCTGGCCAAATCTCTGGAAATCAGGGAATACACCCCAAAATACCCCCCCCCCGTGCGCTTAACCACCACCCATGGGGTGGGTAGAACCAAACCAGCTTGTATCGGCCCAAATCCATCTGCTTCCGGAATGTTCTGCGCTGCTCCAAAGAGTGTGGGGAGTAAAAAAAGGGTTAAAAATGATCCCAATGGGGGTTTGGCTCCTGATTGGGGTCATTTTGGTCTTTTTAGTCGAATTTTGGTTCTGCATGTTCTTAGAACTTGGGGCAGATTTCGTTTTTAAGCCACTAGTGGGCGGAG
Source organism: Spea multiplicata (assembly GCA_009364415.1). Lineage (NCBI taxonomy): Eukaryota > Metazoa > Chordata > Amphibia > Anura > Pelobatidae > Spea > Spea multiplicata. The sequence goes on from VKOC01006704.1 coordinate 25,054, forward strand.
CTTTTGGGACTGGCCCCGCCCCTTGCCTTTGTCCTCCGTAGAATGTTGCTTTTATAAAATGATACAAAACATTCATAAAAGTATCAGAAAAAGCCGGGGTCCTGATGGAGACCCTCGCTCCGCATCAACGCTCTCTCTGCAACAACAGCAGAGTTACCCCACAAATCTACCCCGATACCCCACAAATCTACCCCCATAAATCTACCCCGACACCCCCATAAATCTACCCCGATACCCTCACAAATCTACCCCGATACCCTCACAAATCTACCCCATACCAGGAACCTCTAGGACTTGGTGCTGAAACCCTCCGGTTCTATCAGCTGCTGCTTAATTTTCGAAGCTCTGGTTTATAATCAGTAATCGCGGAGTTAACCCCTCGCTGCCTGTCGCATTGGGTGCAGTAAAGCGCATTCTCTTGATCCTCGCTGCCTACAGAACGATATAAAGGAGGGCGACGCTCTGATCTAATTACCCGGGGCGAACGCATTCAAAGAGCCCCCCGGGGCCCGTCTCGGCTGTTACGATGCAAACAACATGCGCGGTTACATGAAAAAGAAATGTTGTGTCAGGGGAAGCCTTGATTACATGTGGATATGTTTGCCGTGTGATAGACATGTCGCTGCGAATGAATTGAACCAGATGATTCGGGGCAGACGGCACCTATGGAGGTAGGAATCGCAGACCTCGACGTCGGGATATCTCTTCCTCGGCTTCCGGAACGGGGAATTTGGGAAAAAAAACAACGTAATTTTGGGTGGTTTTTGAGTAATTACTCAATTACAGCGAATCCGGGTGTTAAAAAAATTCTGTATCATCGGAACAATAAACAGAACCAATAAAACACTCATGGTAAAGAACGCCGATAACCACGGCAACGTAAAAAAATTGGCAATCTCTGGGCCGAGTTCCCGAGTCCCGCCGGCTCTCGCTCTCTAGAGTCACAAATCGGCAGAATCCGCCCCAAAAACCCCCAAAATACTGCAGGTTTTGGATGAACTCCTTGGTACATTTTGTACGCCAAACGCTTGCGTGTGATTGGCTCGCGTAACGCCCCCCCTTCAAAACATGGGTTTCTGGATGGCATGGTTTCCGGAACTCGATTCGGGTTTCCAGTCCGGTTGGAAGAAGAAAATATTAAAAGTCCGCGCCCAGTTGGCGAAGACGCGCTTCTCCGTTATAAAGCGGTGATGGCTCCCCTTGCGTCCGCGCTCATGCGCGATGTACATGCTGCACTCCTCCGCTCCCATCGGCTCGTAGTAATGATACGGAACCGACGTGTGGTTCGGAGCCCTGCAGGGGAGGAAAAAATAAATAATAACAACACAAACTTGCAACTGAACGACGCTTTTATGGGTTTTACATAAAAATGTGAAATATTTATACGTTTTATTAAAGGCAGAAATGAGCATAAAAATCCGCGGTTTTATTTGATAAAAAAACGTAACTCCGAGGCCAGGTTTTATGGTGGTTTTCGGCGAATCGCGTCCGGGGTAATGGTTTTTGGAAATGAAGCTTCGCGTTCGGATCGCTCGGCACAGACGGCACGGATTTGTCTTTCTGTAGCGGCTGAAGACGAGCAGATCTGGGATGTTTGGGGTTTTTTTTCCTTTTTTTCGGGTAATAAATATTTATTGCGGCAGGAAAAAGGATTTTATGACGGGAAATAAACGAGTTTCGTGTCGCATAAAGTCTGGGTCGTGATGCAGCTTCTGGGTTATTGATAATGAAGGAAAACTGTCTGATGTAGAGGTGATTCTAACCAACGCTGCCTAATCACTAATCTCTCCCAGACACAGCCTCCCAGCAGAGGTGGTAGAGGGGAATTTAAACATGCATGGGGTAGGCCTATTGGTTTGGGTTCTCATCGTGTTAACCAAATGCTCTGAAATATTCAGCTTCCCCATTTAAAAAAAAAATCTCTTTCTGCAGCTATGGCAACAGAGGCTTTCCACCTATCAGTATCGTTTGAGTCCCCGCAATGTAAACCTTTTTGTGTTTTTCTTAGGTGGATCAGAACAATTTTAAAAGTATTAAAAAGTGATTTTTTTTTTTAATTATTCACAGTAAGGATTTTTTATAAGATTTTTTGGCCGGCTCCAATGATTGGAACGTTTCCCTGCGCGTCTCTATCTGCACTCTGATTGGCTGTTAATTTAGAATGTTTTAACCCTATCCAGTGCAGGACTTGGATTTCGAGTTCCACAGCCAGTTGGCTAAAAATATTATTTGACATTAAATCAGAAAACTGGTAAAAAAAAGCAGAATTAACATTTGGATCATTTTTTTATTCTCAATTTTCACTAATTTATTTTTTGCAGAAAAGTTGTGTTTTGGAGAATTTTCAAAAATTCCTTTTATGGGAAAAAAAATCAGAATTCGCACATTTTTTATATTAATTAACACCAAAATTCCCAATATTTTCTATTTTTTTTTCTCCTATTTAGTGGTTTCTGGGGGGGGGAGAATCCTCGTCTGACCCGGATAATAAGGTTTTATTTTATTCATAATCCTGGCGCTTAAAATTCACGGCCAGTCGATGCCCTTTGATGGGCAGAGAACCGGCCAAGAGCCGCGACGAATTAGCAGAGAATTGGCCGTTCTACGCGGACCGGACCCAAAACGCTGGATTTTAATGAAGGAATAAATGCGCGGCTTCTGTCTCCTTCCTGAAATCCCCGCATAAAACGCCGGATTAAAAATGTGCATTTTTAAACAAATTGGATTATTGCTTCTTGTGTCAGAAGCGTGAAGTTCCGTGACGCGCGAGGCTGGCGGAATCTGCATTAAAATGGTAATAAAGTCGGCGATTAAACAGAATTTAACCATTTTCACTAACAATCAACCCCCCTCCTCCCCCCCGCCAGCTGATTCCCAAACATCTGCGTCGATCTCCCCGGCCGGTTCTCATCTTTTTTTTATGAAATGTCCCTTTATTTCCCTTTCTGTTGCCAAATTCATTTTTTATTACATTCTTCACCTGGTTCTACCATCCGCGATACACAGCGCTGCTCTAGAACATAGAACAATTACTCTAGAATTTGGTTCATAGATTAGAACAACTAAAATATGAAACAGGGCAAACAGGGGAGTTGGGTGATTGGGAAACGTCCCCCGGTGTGGGGCATATCGGGGGGGGGCATGGTGAGGGGCCCTGTGGGTACGTGTCAGTGGGGTCGCTGCCGGTACCAGATCCTTTGTATGTTTAGAGCGGATACTTGTGGCTGCGTGGAATCCGTTCTCCGTTAATTAATATTTCCGGCTGATAAAAATAGGTTTTACTCCTTCGGCTGCAAACATTAAGGAAATGGGGTAAAATGAGCAAAATCTGCCCTCCTTGTGGTCTGGCTTTGCGGTCCGGGGGCCGGGGTATCGGGGTATCAGGGGATGACCCTCTTCCCAGATATATAGTTGTTTTTTTGTACATTTATGCCGGCCTTTCCCGCGCCGGCCCTGAGAAGCGGCCCCTATGGAGTGAAAGGAGATTGAAGGGGATTTACCGGCAGAAGTCGGGGGACACCATGCCGTAAACGTCTATCCGGTCGCACAGCTCCAGGGCGATGGTCATCGTGAACCAGCCGGTGCTCAGCCAAGTGTTCGAGATCTTCCTGAAAACGAAGCAACAGAACGAGCCGTTAACGGGAGATCGCTGCCGGTTTCTACAAACATCAGGGAAGGAAGATTTGCTTTATTGGCCGACTTGCTGACCAAAAAAATCCCGCGTCACACCAACGCCACACTCTGTCGCTCTCACACCCTGTCTTGTACGTACCACACACCCATTTCACACCGCCACCCCATCGCACCGGGCCACAACCCATCACACCGGCCGCACCCCCATCACACCGGCCACACCAAACCATCACACCGGCCAAACACCCATCACACGGGCCACACCACATTCACACCGGGCCACACCCCCATCACACCGGCCACACCCATCACCACCGGCCACACCCATCACACCGGCCACACCCCATAACACTGGCCGCACCCCATAACACCTGCAACACCCATCACCCCTACCTCGCCCCATCACCCCTGCCACACCCATCACACCTGCAACACCCATCACACCGGCCACACCCATCACACCGGCCACACCCCATAACACTGGCCGCACCCCATCACACCTGCAACACCCATCACCCCTACCTCGCCCCATCACCCCTGCCACACCCAGTCGCACCTTGACACTCCTCATTAGATCTACCGCACCCGGTCACACCTGCCGCACGCGGCCATCGCATGGTTAATAATACTCTCCTGTATACGGTGAGGAATTTAAATACCGCAGGGCCGGTGCCGGATTATCCAATCAGGAGGTGACCGGGTCCTGGAGCGCTAATGGATGCCTTTTGTACAGCGCTGAGCATTATGATAGCGCTAAATAAATCAATAAATACAATCGCCAGACAGAATTCTAGAACTTTACGGTTTTCTGTGACTCCGCGGATGCCGGGAACGTCCTCGGAATATTCCGGATGATAATAAAACGTTACTGAAGGATTTCATTGTTTGTCTGAAATCCTTCAGATATTTTTGAATGTTTTTTGTATTTTTGGTCTTTATTATTATTTATATATTTATTTATATATTTATTTATGGATCTATTAAGGGTTAATGTAATCTCAGTCTGCTAAATAAACAAAGTAAGGCTTTATCCTACTGCGCTGCGCAAATAATAATTTTCCCCAACATTTAAAAAAAAGCTCTTTATCCGGGGTTAATTTCATGGTGCTGGGGGGGGGGTCACTTAAATTAACTGTAACTAAAAACTCAATAAAACCTGTAAATGGTTAATATTTAAAAATAAATATCAAATGCGATCCCCTCATACCCAGCAAACATTCTGACCTTCCTAGAGAAGAGGGGCATCAGGGGAGGAAAAAGTGGTATTGGGAGAGGGGAGAAGAGATGGGCAATGGGGTTTGGGGAGCGAAGGAGGGACTGGATAAGTAACGCGGGGGCAGGGAGGCTTTATGGCGGGGGAAGGGGGTTTAGTACCGGTCTCTCCCCGTCTCTTTCTTGAAGAGTTCGTCAAACTGCAGCATTTTGTGCCGGGTGATTATCTGCACGTTGAGCCCCGGCAGGATTTTGTTGATCAGCTGCAGGTTGTTGTAGACGGAGCCTTTGCCGTCGCGCCTCATGTAGTTGCTCGGGCCCCAGAAGATGAAGACGGTGCCCTGGCTGGTGTTGAGGAGCTCGTGGCGGCTCCTGAGGATGCGCTGGATGCTGGAGTGGGCGATCACCCGGACGCTGGTCTTGTTGCCCACGTCCTGCCAGAAGCCGCGCGTGGGGGCATCGTTCATGCGGATCACGCACTCCGTCCGGTCGATCTTCTCCCCCAGCCGGCTCCCCAGCAGGTGTCCGGAGCTCGTAACCAGCGCGCAGCTCCTGCAGTGCATTCTCAGCGGCTGGGGAGGAAAAAAAAGGGGCGAAACGGTGAAAACACATCTTAAGACGTCACTGATGGCAAAGCCGGGGCCACGGGGGCCACGCCGGCAAGAGGCTGCCATCTGGGTGGCTAACATTTAAGCAGAACGACTTTTTCAGGATTTTATTTTTTCTATGTGGCCATAGGGGGCGCCAGGGTCTTAATGAGCACTTTTTACAGGATCCTTCCTATGCTCCTTCTATAGGCTGCGCACCGCGTTTACTAACGTATCCTTCCCCGCGATCCCCGGCGCGAACAGCCAGCCTGCCGTGGTGTATATCGCAAATCACAGCATGTTTACATATGACATCATAGACACGACATCAGCAATAATAGGAAAAAATGCATCGTTGAAAATATATTTGGTGCAAATGAACACAAAGAGTTAACGCATCGATCCAGCTGGGATCTCACCCAATAAATGTAATTCTTGTTAACGGTAACAGAAATTAATAAATAAAACTGGTTTTTCTTCTACATTCATTTTTTTCCGGCGTTTTCACCAATTCTAGTTTTGTGTTTGAAGGTAAAACGCGTTTTGGGATCGGTTTTACGGGCGAGGGAATGAAGAGATCTCATTCGTGGATTTTCCAAAAAATCTTTCTGCATAGAAGGCGATAAATCCGTTACGTAACCCGCCGGGCCGGCGATCCGGGGAACGATAAACGCCTGTTCAGGTTTTTGGGGGGTTTTTTTGCAATTAAATCATTTCCTTCGCTTTCTGCCGCCATTCACTGCCTGCTAATGAACTTCAATCAAAGCAAAGAACTCGTCGTTTATAATCATAGAGACCCAGAACCTGCAAGCAGATCGGCCCCCATTCGGCCCCCGTCTAGTCGCCCGTTCCTCCTGCTGTTTCTCCTCAAACCTTAATCAGTCGTTGGTCTCGTCTTAGATTCAGGAGCCGGATGTCTATCCCATGCATGTTTAATCCCCTCTCTGTATTACCCTCTACCACTTCTGCTGGGAGGCTGTTCCACTTATCTACCACCCTGTCAGTAAAGTAAAACAGGACAGAGCTTTCATGTTCTTCTGAATGAAGCATTAATAAGTTTGTGTAAATGAGACGAGCCGCGCTCAGTGAGCGGAGATCAGCAGCAGGGTCTATTATTTACAGGTTAAGCCGATCGCGTTCCGGGTCTCAGCAGCTGGACGGAAGATCCTGGCACCCGGATTACACCGATCCGTCCTACGCCGATAAATGTCCGGTCCGGGGATACGGCCGCAAGCAGAAGCCACTGACCGTGCGCTCTCAAAGAGAGACTGCCGAGCCCTCTGGGGAAAGGCATCGATGACAAATATCTCGGGTGAACGTTTCGCTGCCGGTGGACGGTTACCGGCGCCGCTCCGTCACCCCGACTAACAAGTCATAAAACCAAACGGTGAACGGCTGCCAGTCTGCTCGGTGTCCGGCCCTCAGAGACCAACGGAAAAGTCATTTTTTTTTTTTTTTTATTGGCCTCGGCGCCCGGAATCCGACAGAAACTTCAGCGCAGATAAAACCCTTTTTACGTTTGTAAGGTTTTCATTTTATTTACTTTTTTCGGTTCTGCGATTAATTTTTTCCCCCGGATTCTTTTTTTTATAAAACATTAAACGCTCCGGATTTATGCGAATTTAGTTTATTGTCGGCTGTTATTATTATTATTATTATTATTATTATTATTATTATATAATAAATGTTTAATGGTTACGTTTATCACACAGTACTTATCTGTTACATTCATTTAGTAATCTGCTCTTTTAGGTTATTTTAAAAAAACGACAGAAAGAAACAGCGAAGGCGGCGGGAAAAAACCCAGAAACATTAAATAGCCAAAAAAAAAAAAAAAAAATCGGAAAAAGGTTATTTCCTGTGATTTTCTGATTTTCTGATGTTGGCTGACCAGACGATCAGCTAAACGGTTCTTGATGTGTTCGGTACGGGGGGGGGAGGGCATTTTGGCTTGGGAGGTTGGTTGGTACCCGGGGCGGGGGGGGATTTGGTACCCGGGGCTTGGGAGGTTGGTGGTACCGGGGCGGGGGGGGGGGGGCATTGGTACCCGGGGCTGGGAGCGTTGGTGTGGTTTACCCGGGCGGGGGGGATTGGTACCGGGGCTGGGGAGGTTGGTGGTTACTCCGGGCGGGGGGGGGATTGGTACCCGGGGCTGGGAGTGTTCTGGTGGTACCTGGGGCGGGGGGGTTGGTACCCGGGGCTGGGAGTGTGGTTACCTGGGGCGGGGGATGTACCCTGTTGGAGGTTGTGGTACCCGGGGGCGGGTGGGGGATGTACCCGGGCTGGGAGGGTGGTACCTGGGGGAGGTGGGGGATTGGTACCGGGGCTGGGAGGGTTGTGGTACCCGGGGCGGGGGGGGAACGTCCTGGAGCGTGTGACTCGCGGGGATGGTACCCGGGGCTGGGAGGTTGGTGGTACCCGGGGCGGGGGGTCTCGGGGGTCCCTGCCATCTGTACAGCGCCGTGTATTTTACTTTGCAGACCGTTCCTTATATCTCTAATATGAAGAGGATTTGGGGACGGCGAGGCAGCTCCGGCACTTTAAGGCCAACGGCCGCCTAATGACATAAATGCTGCGGACGGCTGGGTGTGTGAGGTCATACGTTACCATTTTGTGCTGACGCAGCGTGCGGCCCCAAACCTCCCGCCGGTGGCCCCAGATCTCCCGCCGGTGGCCGCACGACGCAGCCCCCCGACCCACCGCTCAATCACTTTATATAAATATATTTCATTTCGGTTAAAACCCACAAACTCAGCTAAGGAAAGAGCCGCCGAGGCGTTCGCCGTCAGCCTATTAAATATTTAAGGTTTTCAACGACAGCTTTTCACGAGCCACTCGGCAACGGCCCCCCCAAAAAATAGGAAATATCCCGAGTCAGCTGAGAAACGAAACATTCCGGGGAGGAATAAAAGCCAAAAGATGCAAAGTACAGAGGCCGAGAATTCACAGAAAACTCTCATTGATTTTTTCTGCAGAGCGCCGGCCGCTGCCCGGAATCCGCTGGCTCCGCCCCCAACGCGCTTTTCGGCCCCCGATGAGGCCGGCCGGAGGATCGCAGAAGAAATGAAATCAATTTTCATCGACTTTACATTGTTTCAAACTGAATGGGCCGGCAACATCTGCCGGGCGGCCGCTCTGCCGACACGGCCGTCACCGCAGAGCTGTTTCCCCGGAACCAGGAAAATTCTGGAACTATAACCCCCGGGGGACCACGCGTAACGTTACCGCGCGGGCGATGGGCCCCCGGGGGCCGAACCGTTACTTAAGCCACTAAATCAGCGGCTAAGAGTCCCCCCTCGGTTAGAAGCCTCATAACGCCCCCCGCACCGCCCCTGCCGAGGATCCGCATCATCCTATGGGGAGGAGCCAGAATGAGGGTTCTGTGACACAAAGACAAAGGTTGTCATGGTAACCAGTGCTGCAGAATAGTAAACGTGGGGCAAAGAGACAAAGTTACCAGGTAAAGTTACGAAGTTTTAGTTCCTCCAGGTAACAAAGCGAGCTTCTCGTGAGCGGCCGGGCGCTGATTTATTACGGCCCCGCTTTAATTTCTCGGGTTATTTTATATCATGTACGGAAAAATTCATAATTCAACCTAAAGAGATAAACAACTAACTGCCTGCCAGCGAGAGCGAGATCATAGCAGTCCTTTCCTTTACTGAGAGAGCGGTAGATAAGTGGAACAGCCTCCCAGCAGAAGTGGCAGGGGGAATATATACCGTTTTCTAGAAGACACCCTCCTCCAGAATTACGAGACGATGATAACAATTTCCTTCATTCAGGGACATTTATCCAATCGGTGTCGCTTGCTGTTATTCTGCCCCCCCCCCGCGAGCTTTCATTCCACGATATAAAATCTGACGTCAATTATTTTCTAATCACCCCGAGGAGCTCCTGCCGCGTATGAACAGGGGGATCGGTCCGGAAATCCGATGTTTCTGGGTCTCCAAATACCGATAATTTGGAAATTGGTAGAAAATTATTTTTACCCGTTTTATGGCGAAGCGGCTAATTTTTTGGCATCACTTTGAAACTCTACAGGAGCTGCGCGGGGGGCACTGCGAGGGGCAAAACATAACGCGGAGTCCCAAAGAATTCCCGATCCAGAGATCCGGTACAACGATCCGAAAGAACCCAGCTGCAGAGGAAAGAGGCGTGGATGGGGGGGTATCGGTGTAACTGAGGGGCATTTATTAGAATAATAATGGAGTTTATTTACCCCATTTAATTTCTAAAGCCGTTCCCTGCTGTTTCTATACACATTATCGGGGCTTTTAGGGCCGTAGAACCCTGCGATCCCCTCATACCCAGCAAACATTCTGACCTCCTAGAAAAGAGGGGCATCAGGGAGGAAAGAGGGGCATCGGGGAAGAGGGGAGAGAGAGGGGGCATCAGGGGGGGGGGTATCAGGGAGAGGGTCCGGAGAGTCCTGGCGGTCCTGTGCCCTTCTGCATTAATCAGACGAGGCATTAAATTCCTTCCCGCAGTCACCAAACCGCGTTATTCCCGTAAATTAAGATCCGAGCCGCTATAATTATCTCCGAGCCGTCGCCGCCGGCAACGCTCGCTAGCAGCTTCTCTGGCAACGATATTAATTGTTTCATAAAGTATCTGCGATGTGGAACCAAACGCGCGCCCGTCTCTCCGTCCATTTATTGAGATGGGCGCCATTTAATATCGTTGGGGGGGGGCGCCGGTCCTGAAAATAAAGATAATAAAAAAATCAAGATTTACTTTTTTCGACGACAAAATATCAGCCTCACAGCGGCGCAAGTGGAGGGAAGCTAGGGCAGGGATGCGGCACTGCCGGGGGCTCTTCTTGGTCGGCGACTGCCAACGACCGACGATGATAAATAATAATCAGATTATTCACAATCTGGGGAGAAACGGCTTTCGATAAAGGAAAAACATAAAAAAATTAAATGTATCAAATTTTAAAGAATTTCTATTCAAAGGACCCCCAAAACTGTAAATGACGTTGACGATCGGTCCAACGGAACCCAAAATCGATGACTTTGCCTTTGCAGGTTTTTTATTAATTTTTAGATTCTTGGTATGAATTTTTTCGTCCAATTTTGTTGAATTTTAATGATCCGTGTAGAAGAATTTCCATCCCCGACGGATCAAATCGCCCCCCCCCCCCCCGTTGTACCCGGGGGCGGAATTCGTTTGCTCGCCCGTAACGGGTCATTTATTTTTCTCTATTTATCAAAGAGTTGAAGTTCATTTGATTTTTGTTGTCTTAATGAAATTATTCCGCCCCGGCGCCGCCGCGATGTCACAGCCCAAACCCCAATCCATTTCCGGGAATTTACCGCCCCCCCCCCCCGGGAGTCATCTCATCCGGCTTAGGGGTGGGAAGGGGACGCCCAGCTGAGGAAGTAGATGGATCACGGCGGGGACGCCCAGCTGAGGAAGTAGATGGATCATGGTGGGGACGCCCAGCTGAGGAAGTAGATGGATCACGGGTGGGGAGCCCAGCTGAGGAAGTAGAGGGATCACGGCTGGGGACGCCCAGCTGAGGATAGTAGATGGATCACGGTCGCGGGACGCCCAAGCTGAGCGAGTGGATGGATCACGGCGGGGTACGCCCAGCTGATGAAGTAGATGGATCGCAGTGGGAAGGGGAGCCAGCTGAGGAGTAGTACTGGATCGCGTGGCGAGGGGACGCCCAGCTGAAAGGAAGGTTAGAATGACTCACGGGGGGGACGCCCAGTGCTGAGGAAGTAGATGGATCCAAGTGGGAAGGGGCGCCCAGCTGAGGAAGTAGATGGATCGCGGCGGGGACGCCCAGCTGAGGAAGTAGATGGATCGTGGGGGGGAAGGGGATTTAAAGCCTTTCGTTCATCAAACTTCTCGTGGAGACCGTAAATATTTCCTAAACTTAAACAAATCACATGAAAAAGAATTTAGTTGTTTTAGAAATCTGAGTATTTGTAAAAATATAGGAATTCGATCCATAAAAACGGATGATAATTATCTCTTTTGGAGGCTTTTATGTAACAGACATTTTCTGGTGACTTTGGTCGTTTTCTGGAGGATTTGCCCCGTCGCCCCCCCCCGACCGTCTGCCGGATTCCCCCGTGACGCCGACGAGCGCTTTTTGCACAAATTGCTTGTGACAAGGAAATGAGTATCCGGAATCGGCCCTTAACTTCCCGCTTAGATGCAGGTAGCCATCGCTCCCCTCGCTGACAGATCCTTCGGAGGCCCCGGCGGGATTACAAATCCGCTTTATTTCTGAGAAACGGTGAAAAAAGGGAAAAAAAAAAAACCTTCCGGGAAACATCAGTTATTTCGAGGTCAGAATTATCTGAAATTCTGACAGTTGGCGAACTTCAAGACGACCTTGAAAAAAAAAGCCGCTAATTTACGGCTGCATTTATTGGGGGTCGCTCCGGGGGGGGTGTTCGTTCCGCCGTTGCTATGGTAAGCAAATTGAACGCCGCGTCGGCGCTGCGGCAGAGAGGTCACGGCGTGACACGGGACATCAGGAGTAATGGACTCTGACGGTCCGACGGCTCCGAGCGCCCGCCGTGTAAAAGCCGCAGCGAGACGACGCGATTATCAGACTCCCCTGAAATAAAATTCACAAAAAATAAATAAAAAATCCTCCGAAAACGAGAACAAAAACTCAGCCGGGAGCGGAAAAAATTACGAGAAATATTAAACGTTTCATTAAAGGGAAAAAATGTCCGCGTCGGAGCCGTCGGGGCCACTAAATGAATTTATTAAAGCCGCCTCGGAAATCTTTCGTTTACAGTACGGATCCTTCCGGAGTTTTCTGACCGATTCCCCGTCCTGAAAAACTCTCTCCCTTCTCCTCCTCCTCCGACAAAGAGCTGCCTCAACCAATCAGCAACAATCAGCAACCTGATAACAGGAGGGGGAGACAGGAAGTGGAGACGGACGCTACCATGGGATACGCTTAAAAAGGGGGGGGGCGCAAAGGGAAGTCGGGGTTTTTCCACTTTCTTAGACTCTTCTGTAAATTCCCAGTTTAGTGAATAAAGCTCAGAAGGAGCCGCCCCCCCCCCCGCCACTCACAGCATGTTAAACCCCCCCCAGCCCACCCCCAATTAATTAGGTATGTGGCATTAAAAAGGGGCCAGTGGGGGGGGGGTTAAAAGAGTCCTTCGGATGTAAAGTATTTAAAATATAACATTGAATCAGATTTACAAATTCTGGAGGCAAAGTCGTAAGCGCGAAGCAATCACCATGGAAACCAGCCGAGCGTTGCACGGTTTGCTCCAGAATTGCTCTCGGAACATACGGCCCTGCGTGCTGTGATGGATAACGCGCAATAAACGTTTTATTTCCTCTATTATGGGAGATTGAGAGGATTTCGGAGTCAAATAAATCGCGGCGAATGCCGATCATCGCGTCCGGTAATTATACATCCCCACCATCTTTATGACATAACAGCGGCGTCCGGAGCTTTATGCACCGACGGCCCCCGTTAACACCGTCCATCAGGACGTCGGGCCCGCCGCTAAAACTACCATTATGAGGACATTTGGCTGCAGAGCTGACGCTCGGGCGATGGCCCAGTATGCAGCTATTTATTATTATTATTATTGTTTTTACTTTTTAGATGGTTTTTATCATTATTTTTCTACGGCTCCCCTGAGCTACGCCACCCATGACTCTAAGCCAGCGAGAGACCATGCGCACGCCGACTGTGGATTGTAGGGATTGAAGTCGGAGAACGAGCGGCCGCATACATTTTACATCTCGCTCTGATGACCCCGGTAACGGCCGTCGCTACCAGCGCAGGTGGCCCCCAAAAATAAATCAATAATTAATGGGTTAATCGGTAACCTGGTCAGTACTTAGTGCCGCTCTATGGCGACTGACATTCGCGCTTCCTGATAGGTCAACCTCTGCGGGGGGAGCGGATTCCACATCCTCACCGCTCTTACTGTAATTAACCCTTTTCGTTGCTTTCACTGAAGATTCTCTGCACCTCGTTCTCTCCGCAGTCTGATTCACGAGCGGGTCATCGGGGTATCGGCCCCCGTATGTATTTGTATTATGACATCATATCCCCTCTAAGACCTCTCCAGCCCGTCTTCTTCTTCAGTAAAGTAACTGTTTCTCGGGGGCCGCCGGGGGCTAATATTCCGCAGGAGGTAATATTTACGGGGGAGGGGGAGGGGGGAATCGAGCTCTCGCTGCGAGATTTATGCTGTCATTTAATTCAATGCGCGTCATTAAAGAGAGGGGAAAGAGAGCGTCGGCGCTCTAATCAAGTCCCCGGCGCGCAGCCAATAAATTATCGCCGTCTATCGAGCGGATTTCGCGCTCAGCCTGCGTGCGAGATATTACGCGGGCGCCAATAACTAAACGGCGCGAGCAGAGTGCTCCGGGGCGGGCCATACTGCGCCGCTGCATGCGAGGGTGATATCACCTTATAGGAAATGAATTATTCGGATCATACGCCGCATCGCAGAACATAAACTACAATGCCCACAACGCTCAGCCACAAAGCTAATCGCTCCGCGGGGGTTTATCCTCTGCTTTGGGTGTTTAGCGGAGGGTTTCGGGGGCCGCCGAGCCCCGGGGGCTGTTTATCGAGATTTTTAAAGCGTCCTCGCCCCGCAGAAGTTTAATGTTGCAAATCACGAGCTGATTGGATTCGGGTCGCTCTCCAGAAACGGGGAAAAAAACAACATTTTTGAGCAATAAAGACAGAAACGGCGGCTTTCAAAACTGCCATAAAAGCGCATTATTTTACCCGTAAAGCGCGAGCGATTGGGTTTTAAGCGCAGTCTCTTTTGGGGGCTCTCTCTCGGGACAGGCGCGTTTCTCTCCTCTGAACCGTCACCGGCCAACACGTGGGGGGCTCCAGGGCAGCCCCCGGAACCCCAACTTCTGAACGCATGCAAATAACTGGGGTCACTTTACTGCCCCCCGCAGCCCCACTAATGAAGAACGCATCACGGACATTTAAAGGGACCCCACAGCTGTTACTCCCCCTACAGTGCGTTTTATGGCAGGAATCTCCCCACTGAGGTATTTCTTTATAATCTATATTAATATATTAATCCCGAATTCATCTCTAAAACAATAAAAAAAATTGTCAAAAGAGTGGTGGATGCACTGGAGCGCCTTCCAGCAGAACCTTTGGAACCAAGAAGAAGCCGAGAGCTTTTGGATCAGCATCAGACACGGCTCTGTAACCCCCCAGCGCTGTATACAGTAATATAACCCCCAGCACTGTATACAGTAATATAACCCCCC
>VKOC01006706.1:0-12743 GCA_009364415.1 Spea multiplicata
CTCCTGGGTTCCAATGGCACGTTGTGTTCGCTGATCCAAGTTTAAGTTTAAAAGGCTGATTGATCGTTAGAAAACCCTTTTGCAATTAAGTTACAGCCAGAAATTTCCTTTTTCCCCCCAATAAAAATAGCCGAGTGACCCCAAACTTTTGCACAGTAGGAAATACATATTTATTTATGTGGGAAAACTCAAAAAAGCTTTCCCACGATGGAAGAAGTTTTAGAGCAGGAAATATATGTTTCATATTATGATAAAAATTGACTATTTTTTTTTTTTTTAATGCCAACCGGGGGAGGTAAAATCGTCGCGCACTCACGAGCGCTCACAGCACTGAGATAGAAGCCGCTTTAAAACACAACAGGAAGCGCACAGAGAAATGTTTCCCCCGGCTACACGAGAAACCGCACCGGTCTTGTACATTAAACCCCCTTGCATCGTGCGGCGCACATAAATCTTAGTAAATATCTTTTTTTATTCTGTGCTTTGAAGATACTTTTAGGGAGCTTTTTCTGCAGCCTATCCAGCGCCGGCTTTCGTGTCACATGATAATTAAGTGTTCCCGGGGAAAATTTTACATGTTGATATTTGTCTCGGAGTCAGATAATTTAGACAGTTCTCACCTATTCTTACCCCCCTTTTCCCAGACTATCCCCCCCTCCTGGGGGTCCGTTTTGGTGACCCTCCCCCCCGTTAGGACGCGTTAACCGGTGGAGGCCGAACACTGTTTGTCTCTGTTCGCTGCTACTTTATGCTCAATAGCAACATTGTATAAACAAGGGGCAAATTGTGGCCCGGCTCCCCCCCATCATGGAAGCGGACCCCGGGCAGAGGCGGCTCCTCTGTCTTTTTTTTTCCTCCTCGATTTTATGAGTTTCAGTTTCCTGCCGTTTAGCCGTAACATTGACCAGATGCCAGCAACATCAGCAGAAGGGTTCCCATGTTTCAGCAACGTCTAGCCGGGAATGCAGCCGATTAACCCCTTCAGCTCCGGTATGGCCAGACACACACCGCCCACCAAGCGGTTAAAGCCCCGTTAACCCGAATATAATACGACGCATCGCCTTTTTAAACACAGAATTCGCCCGTTCAGCCCCATCTATTCCAATCAGACGTTGGTCTCGTCCCATATATGTTTAATACCCTCACTGTATTAGCCTCTACCACTTCTGCCGGGCGGCTGTCCCATTTATCCACCACCCTCTCAGTAAAACCTCGTTACATTAGACGTAGCCCCAAGTTCTAAGATTACGTCCTGCGTGTTTCTTCGCACGAAACTTCACTCCAAAGACCAGCAAATGCAACCATTACCATAAAAAATAAGTGTTTTAACCCGTTTTAGTCGGATAAAGTATTAAGAGAGCGGGGGCGATTCCGATAGCAGCGGGAGAAATTACACAGAATATTTCAATGATCCGCTGTACAGCGCTGCGGAATATGATGGCGCCATATAATAAATAAAAACAAGCAGTTGGATTGGAGCTGCAGTATATCCGGGGCTCATAATTAATAATAATAATAATAATAATAATAAAATAAAATAACAAATAATAAAAATGTGTCTAAAATAATAAAATAATAAATATGTTAAGTATGATTTTAAGGTCATGATGTTAAAAGCACCCTTTATATATTTGAATTATATAAATAATCGTGAAAATATAAACCCCTACAGAATGTCTATCATCCCCCGGGAGCCGCCCGCCCCGCTAATCGCATTCATTAGAATCATTAAACTTAGATCTCGATGAGCTAAATATTTGTTTTTCTGGGGCAATAAGGATCCTGTAATGTAATTAAACATTTAACCCCGTGCACCCCCTGCGGCGCTACCCCGCTGTGCGCAGCCTTTGAAGATGGGAGCTCGACACCTCTAGAGTGTAAGCTCTGAGCCGAGGACCCCTCCCTGATTTTTAGGCACCTTTGTATCCTCGCCTCCCCATGAGTTAGGGTTTGTGACACGGGTTTGCCAACGTATAAATAAATGGGGGGGGGGACACATTTTTATGCTTTCCGATTGAATATCCCGTTGTACGGCGCTGCGGAATATGATGGCGCTATATAAAACAATAAATAAAAATATAGAAAAGTGCTTGTACTGTTCTGATTCATTAGAAATGTTATAAATAAAAAATAGATTGTAAGCTCACGGGAGCAGAGCCCCTCTTGCCCCTCTGTGCCAGTATGTGTGTTAATGCTCTAAATTTCCTTTGGAAAATAGCGCCATCATATTCCACAGCGCTGTACAACGGGTTAGTAAATAACGTAACTTACAGAGGCAAGGGGGGCCCCGCGAGCTCACGTTTCCTCGCCCCCTATTGTAACAGCGCTACGGAATCTGCAGGCGCTATTTAAAAAAAATCACCGGAACGGAAAATAATACTCAAAAAAGCAATAATTTGATCCGACCGCCCGGCGACGGCTTCCATCATACAGAATAACGCGATGTCATCGGCGCATAAATTCCATCGGTAACAAAATGTCAAGCATTCGGAACCTTCGCTATCAGTCGGGGCGGGAACGTCAGAGTCGATTAACCTGCGCGATTCGGCCCTCCCGGCCCCGATCAGACTATTATTAACCAATAATTGCCACACTAATGCCTTTTGGCACACCAAGCGTTAATTGAAGACTTGAAACAAGTTGTCCATTAACCCTTTGTGTTTCACAGAGATGTGAATTAGCCCCCCCCCCTTTCAGGAAGAATTCATCGGCGCCAGACTTTAAGGAGATACATTGAAACAGCGTGCGGAATAGATATATATAATAATAAACTAATAATAATAATAATGCAATATTTGTATGAGAGACCAAAAAGAACGTTGCAATGAAAGGCGTGACTCTGAAATATACATTATTATTATATATGAAAGAAGCCGCCGTGACCTTACCTTGCCTTCACATTTCCGGTGGCACGACAATCTGCACACTGAAGAAAAAAAGAAAAACAATTAAAAATCTTTCCACATTGAGAAAGGAACAATATTACGGCATTCAGTCCCCTCTATACCGCCGGCAGACACAGAGGCCGCCGGCTAGTGCTAGCCCCTGGCCCACAGGTACCGGCTCACCCTGCCAGACACTGCCTGCATTGTAGGAAGGAGTCCCCCGGCCCCGAGCGATGTCTGCCTGGGCCTCACATTCTACCCCACAATTTTTTTTTTTTTCTTGGACTAAATGCTTCAAACCAAAAAAACAAACAGGATTTCTACTCCCCCCCCCCCCCTGGGGAGTCATGTTTCACTGAACACACACAGCCATGTGGCATCACAAGCATGGCTACCCCCCCCCATTACATACATAGCCATCACTCACTCATGCTTATCCCCTAAAATTATGAGAACCGTGCAACCAAGGGGTTAATTACCATTAGAATATTTTTTAAAATGAATATTAAATATCTCATTAATAATTTTATACAGAATTAATTAAGTATCTAATTATTAAAATCATATTTATACTTATATAAATAATATGTATATTTTATTTTTATTATTAAAATAATAATAAAATAAATAATAATAATTTACATATATTAATTAAAAATGAACATAAAAAATATTGGAGTCAGGGCCTATTTTCCCAGCTTGAGGATGGACGCGAGCCCCCGGATGGAAGTTTATTAGAATGTTTAAATGCCCCCCGGGGGCAATCTATACAACCATCCAGTTAGTAGAACGTATAGGTAAAGCAAACGTTTTATTTGATTTTTGAGTTCGTTGTACAGCGCTGCGGAATATGATGGCGCTACATAAACCAATAAATTATTATTTATTTAAGAGTTATTAGAAAAAACACCCAGGACTCGTCTTATGATTCGCTGGTTTCTGTTTAAAGGTATCGGAAAAACGCTAATATCCAATATAATGTAAGATATAAAAAACAGCTATTATTTTTTCACAATAAAAATGTAATGATTAAAAATATTTGTAAATTGCGCATTTTATATCATTGATTTTTTTAATTAAAAGTGGACTTTAAATGTTGAAAAATTGCGTTTTTGCCCTATATATTATTTAGACCATAAAACCCTCAAATCAATAAAACATAAATTTCATTTTTTTTGGAGATTTTATTTTCTTAATAACCAGAAATTATTCCTTTTTTATCACATGAGCTGCACATTCTAGCAACCAGTGGCGGTTAACTACAAGCACAAGGGGTTAACAGAACAACTATAAAAAAATAAAATAAAAATAAAAAAACAGCAAAAAATTACAGCAATAACCCCCCCCCCGTTGTACAGCGCTGTGGAATATGATGGCGCTATAAAAATGTAAGCCTCGCTCCACACACCTAGAACAGAGAACCCAGTGTGTGGGAGGGGGGGGGGGTAGTGGGGCAGGGGCAGGGAGGGGGATTCCCCAAAAAAAATGCCCCTAAATTTTGGAGAAGCAGAAAATGTCCGCTCTGCGGTGCACACGTATGTAAGCAGGGCCCGGCGGTGTTACTCCACATACAATCCAGCCTTTGTCCCCGCGCATGTCTGCACCTGGCGGCATGTAAGGAAGTAACGCGTTTTGGTGAAGACCCGGCTTTTTCAGGACAGGCTTAGAACGCAGCCCGTCCCTCACGTAAAAAGCGGTCATTTCAGGGGCGCCCCAGACGCTAAAATTTGTGAAACTTCCTGCAATTTGAGACAAAGCTTCAGTCACATTCACAAAAAATGGTAATTTCAAGGTAAAAGGGTTTTTTTTTACCCCAGTCTCGGGGGGAAGGGGCAGCTTCTCGGGGTCACACAGTCTGCAAGCGACCCCTTCACATCCCCCTCTGGTTTAATGATATCTGAGCATCCCGATTGGTGCTTTACTCCCTGCTATATCACAGCTAGGATCCCTGCTTGAACACAGGTGACTCCCTTCAGAATACTTTTACCTCCTGACCCAGTCATGGTTTCTGTAAGGACCAACCGGCTGCCACCATCATCGAGTCGGAATCTTTGTGAAAGGGTTAATATTTAAGGAGTCCCAGAGGGTCAGAAGTTTCAGAATTTTGATGATTTTAAATTTTGGGGCAAAATACAAACAAACAGACAGATTCGCTTAGAGGCGTGAACGTCGTCACGTGTATGACATCATAGGGCGATTCACCTGGCACTTGTAATACTGATCAAAGCCCCGCCCCCAGCCACACCCCTAAAGAAATATTGCCCCTCTCTTCCCATTTCCCCCGCGTGCCGTTCACCGAGGGTCAGTGTGAAATTGCGTCTACGTTGTGTCTTTCGGGGGGTAATTGGCCGTTCCCATGGTGATTGCTCATTGGGTGAAACCTTTAAACTCAGGAAGCGGGGACTGCGCGTGAGCTAAAAACATCCCCCATGCACGCGAAACATGCGCGCCCTGCTACTAATGTGCTAGCGACGTCCAGCCGGACGCCAGGAAATTCCTCGCATGTACGGAGGGACTGTCAGAGCGCGGCGGGGAAACGGGAAGCTATGACGGGATCACCACATTCCACTTAATTAAGGGAAGTAAAAACCAAAGAGTGAGGCCTGTGGCGGCGCATTAACCCTCACCATGCTGCCTTAACCCATCACATGCCAGACCGCACGTGTGCCTAGCAACCGAGGGGTTAACATCCTCTATGATTGTTTTTTTTATGCTCCAAAAATTCTAATTCTGTTCTTAATTCCCCAAAATGGTCGTTTCCCAACTTCCAGCAGCGATATAAATCTCCGTGGGGCAAACAGTCCGTTGGGAGGTAGATGAGTGGCACAGCGTCCCAGCAGAGGTGGTAGAGGGTAATACAGTGAGGGTATTAAACATGCACAGGATAGACATACGGCTCCTGAATCTAAGACGAGACCAACGTCCGATTAAGGTTTGAGTCTTTACAGCGGGAGAAGCGGGCGACTAGACGGGGGCCGGATGGGGGCCGATCTGCTGATCTACCCATTTTACGTGGCTTCAGTCGGGTTTATCTGCTGAATCGATTTACTGTCTGTGTTTACGGCCCACACGGGAGAGGAAAGCCAAGCAATCAGCTAACGAGGGGTTAATTTCCTGCGGTGAGCTCGTATTCATTAACGTGTGACGCGGGGAGGAACTCCATTGTTGCGTTTCCTCTCTTCGCTTTAGGTGGGGTCAGCGCTACGTTTCCTTTCATCAACAGCAAGCGGTGAACCCACACGCAATACTCCCACCATGCGCAGCCAGCGGCGCGCGGGCCTGGAAATGGTTAAATATTTAAAGCATCCCATTTAAAAAAAACAGATGAGTTAAAATGTAGCAAACTTTCCCCGAATAATAAAACATTAAAAATGGCCGGTTAATCATTAAAGCCACATTAGTAATAGTCCATTTCCAGCAAGTCCCTTGGAATGCATGACATGCGGCCTGCAAGGAAGTTGTACTTTACTGTTGGGGTAGTAGATAAGTGGAACAGCCTCCCGGCAGAAGTGGTAGAGGGTAATACAGTGAGGGTGTTAAACATGCATGGGATAGACATCCGGCTCCTGAATCTAAGACGAGACCAACGACTGATTAGGGTCTGAGTCTTTATAATAATAAGTATTATTATTTAATATTATTAAGTATTATCATTTATTATTTAATTATTTTTACTTTTAATTATTATTGTTATTTTATTAATTATTATTATTATTATTTATTATTTAAAAAGGTAATTAATACAAACAGAAAATATATTTTTAACTCATTTCAATTTTAAATTTGTATTATTTTAATTATTTTATATTTTTATTTTTTTTTTTTTTACAGCTGACATCACTAAGCACGCCGTATATATATATATATATCAGGAACCCGCCCCTCCCCGTTCAGTTATCTCTCCTTTATTAAGTTGCTGGTTGTTGCTGATTGGCTCAGGCGGGGAGGAGGGGGGTGTAAAAACTTTAAATATCTCCAAAACCATTACGGAAAAAAACACAGATTACGGGTCGTTTTAATAAAAAGTTACGGTAAAGATGATGGGGGCGGATAATAAAGGGTTAAAAGGTGAGGTCACCTTCTGGCCCGGGGCAAGTGGCGTTATCACCCCGGTCAGGTGCGCCGCTGCCGCGCGCTCGCTTTCCGATCTTTCACTGGGGAGGAAAAGTCTATTTAGGCCGCGACAATACCGGCTTCCTCTCTGCGCTGCTGGGACCCGGAGAACGGAAACGCCCCCGAGGAGGGGCAGAAGCTGCAGCGGAGCAGGAAAGCGTTTAAAGGGACAGTGACCCGGCCCGGTGGGTGCAGCCGGTGCTGTCCGTCGCTATGTATAGGAATCCAGACACTGGACATTTATGGATAGTTTTAGTTTGCTTAGAGGGTGGTAGATAAGTGGAACAGCCTCCCAGCAGCAGTAGTAGAGGGTAATACAGTGAGGGGATTTAAACATGCGTGAGATAAGCATACGGCTCCTGAATCTAAGATTAAGGTTGAGTGTTTACAGCAGGAAAAAGGGGCCGAATGGGGCCGATCTGCCGGCACATTCTGTGTTTCTATGATGTCACTGTGCATTTTTTTGGGTAAATGATATATTTTTACCATTTCCAGTCCCGCCGATGGCCGCGGCAACGTTAGCGACGCTCTCCTGGAGCAAATCATTCGTTTATAAAGTAAAGGAACTTCTTTCCTCGTCTGGATGATTAAACGTTAAGGGAGGCGGAATATCTCGGTCAGCCGGTCGCCCCGGTCATCAAACCGCAGAATTCCGATAATCCGGGGAATATTTACATTTCTGTTATGAGTTCTAATTCCAGAGGTCCGTGGGGCTGATAGCCGGCCTGATATCATTCATTCATTCAGCCACCTAGACTCTATCCGGGGGGGGTGTCTGTGTGTAAATGTACAGTGTAAGAGAGAGCGTGTGTGGTAGGTGAGAGTGTGTATGCGAGTTAGTGGTAGGTGAGAGTGTGTATGCGAGTTAGTGGTAGGTGAGAGTGTGTATGCGAGTTAGTGGTAGGTGAGAGTGTGTATGCGAGTTAGTGGTAGGTGATAGTGAGTGTATGTGTAAGTGTGCGGTGCCACCACTAACCTCAGGCATTTTAAGGGTTAACACATTAAAAGGCGAGCCACTCAGTGGGCGAATCGCAATGTATTTCATGGAAAGGCAAGTTTGAGTGCAGCAAAGCCGCGCTCGGAGACGGTCGGGGGGGCTGGAGGGGCGCGCCGATACCCCCGGCAGGCCATAAAGGGTATGAGGAGCGGGACCCGGCCTTGTTTGGTAGTGAGGCGGCGGCGGCGGCGGGGATCGGGGGATCGGGGAATGCGTTTCTGCCGCCAGCGTTCCCCGTTTCACATTCCTCGGCAGTCTGTGTTCCAGAGGAGTGAGTAACGCAGCCGCCCGGCACGCCGAGGGTTAACTGGCAAAGCTGGGCATTTTAGGACATGCGCCTTATTTTGATGAATGATTCCATCCTCAGCCCTACGGCCCCTACCGTGCGGCCCTTATCCCCCACTACCACTTTGGGGCAGTTATATTAAAGATGGGGCCGGCGACATTGCAGGGGGGTGAATGCCCCTTGTAAGAGTCGCAGGCAAAATCCCACTGCCTTCCCACCCCTCATCTGTGTGGGTTTCTCCCGAAGCCCCCTGTCCAAATCCTACCCCCCTCCTGCCGGTTTACCTGCTGCTTAATGTAGAGTCTTACTGTATTATCCTCTACCACTTCTGCTGGGAGTCTGTTCCATATATCTAACAACCTCTCAGTACAGTTCTCCTCCTGAAAACCATCAGTTTAGTGAATAAACTCCAGAATGCTAAACACGCAAACGCGCAAACACGCATACACACAAACACGCATACACACAAACACACGCTAACACCAGGTGTCTGTAAAAGTGCAGCCTGAATCGGCGGCACCCAACTCCAGATGTCCTCCTCAGACTCACCTAGTTTTAGGAAAACACTTACGTTTTTTCAGGCATGAGCTAATTGGCTGAAAATGTTAAATAGCAAAATAGAGCGCTAGAGGTACGGAAGGACAACGGAAAGAACGGAAAGGAAAGAATGTTCGCAACGAGCAGAAACGCCAACATTCTACTGGAGAATCTCAGCGGCGCTCCCAGTGGCCAAAAGTGAAACTGCAAGTAAAGAAAAAAATCCTCTTTCTTCAACAAAGTTCTGCTGAATACCCAGCTGCCCCCTCTGCCCCCTCTGCCCACCTTATGGTGCAAAATCCCTTGATTTTGGTCATTCTCCAGCACTCATCGCCTGTTAATTGTTTTGTCACTTATCGGCCCCCCCCCGTCCGGCACTCTCAGCATGGGGCCGTATCCTGTGTCTATGGCGATCTGCAGGTGATCCCATTCAACGCAAAGCTAATGAGGTCCTGCCATTCTCAGAACTGTTTACTCCATCAGGTGACCTAAACCGAGTGCCGCGCCGCAGGGAACCCAGTCGCGCAAGAACTGCGGCAGCGCGAAGCCTCGGACAGCGCCGGGGACATCACTGACTCCATGACGAGGACTCGCTGATAACGCACAATGCGGTTTAAGTTACGCGCCGTATTTATTCCCAATTTAAAATGTAATTTGCGCTAATTATGTGGTTTGTTCAGAAGAATTATTCAGGAATCGGAACCCAAAAGGAGACAATAAGACGCGGAATTTTAAAGATTGCCGCCTTCTGGCTACTTTCTGGTGAAACTGAAGCCGCGTCGGCAGAGAAAACACTCAACGTTAATCGACGGAACTTATAAGACTCTCTATACGCGGAGAAAAAAAGCAATGAAGGCATTCAAACGATTTGTTTTGTGTTTTCCACCTTCCGTCACATTCTAGAATGCTGTGCTTTGTGTATTCAGAGAACGCATGCGCGTGTTTCAGCGGAGTGGAACGGTTTTGGAACTTTTCACCCCGCAATTCGACCTTTGGTGCAAAGATTCTATCCATTTGCTCACCAACTCACTATACATTCTCATGCCTCCCAACTGTCTCACTTAGCGCGGTCCCTACCCTTTCCCCGACCTTCACTATTTGCCATGCAGGAGATGCGTAAACCAACCACCGGTCAGCTCCAGAGCCGGATCAGAGAACGGGACCCACGTGCGCATGTTGCCAAAAAAATCTTCTTAGCGTGGAGGAGACGTTCTGCTGCAGATCTGGAGCTGAAGCTTCTCCGTAAGATTAAAATTGTCCCTTGAACTATAAATTAAACACCATATAGCCAGACAGAAGGTCCAGGGAGTCAGCCTACGATCTGTGATCTGCGTGACAATGTGTGTGGGACATGCGCAGGGCAGGGTAGGGCATTTCTGCACCATAGGCTGTCACTTACCCCTGCATGCGCTCCCCTCTCTGGTGATCGCCTGCTTGCACACGCTGCACGACTTCACCTTCTTAAAGTTCTTCACCTTGAACGTATGGCAGGTCTGACCCTCCAGATCTTCAGGCTGAAAGAGGAGGAAAAAAGGAAAAGCGTTTCACTACTGAGTCAAAGTAACGACCAACATACAAACATCTGTATACAGAACAAAGGGATGTTAGAAACATAGTATCTGCCGGCAGATCGGCCCCATTCGGCCCCCGACTTCATAGACAGGTAGAGGTGGTCGACCCGCTCAACGATCCGTTCACCGGCAGCGCCTGCTTTCTGCTCAGTGACCAGCAGATGGCGCCAAATACTTACTATGAACAATGGCGAGTGATTCATATTTCCATAAAGAACTGATTTAACCCCTTGTGTGACACAGAGACCGATTCCTGCTGCACTCAGGTCTGCATAGAGTTAATAGGTACTCAGACCCCATGAAACGCACTTTAATTATTCAAACTGTGCCCCCCCCTGAAGCATGCGAAACCCAGAGGGGGCCGGTGGAATTTTAAAGCTACATATATACCTAACTGCAGCATTGTGGTGCTGGAGGAGTTAAATTACACATCTGGCTGCAATTAATCGCAGGCAGGCAATTCCTAAACATCTGCAGGGATCTCGGGGTAATTCTGGGTAAAAAAAAAATGAATTCTGCGACTGGAAAGACACAAAAGACAAAAACGTGGAAAATTCTCTCCGCCTCCCAAATATTGTAAAAACATTTAAAACATTTCCCAAAATATTTCTGTTTTCCACAAAAATAATTTTTTACAGAAATGCCACATTTTGTAAGCTCCGATGATTATAAGAATTAATTGCTGTTCGCAAAGCGCCAAATTTTCTTAATAAAAGAGAAACCAGAACCGTCAACCAGCGAGACCAGGGGTCAAAACTCCGAGCTGCTTTAGACTATAATTCCCATGAAGCATGCTGTATGTGCGTCATGGGAGTAGAAGTCTGCAGCAGATTACATTTTTTTAAATTCTCTCCCTGAACCAGCGTTTACCACTCCTGCTGGGAGGCTGTTCCACTTATCTAGTTTTAGATTCTGGCCTCTTGTTACAGATCCCTCCATCAGCAGGACTAACGCAGGTCTTTGAGTAACATTATGAATAATTCATTGGACAAAGTTCTGCGGAAGGGAGTTAAGTTTAAGTCAACAACCAAATGAACACAGTGAACCCCTAAATAGTTAACAGATTTTAATAGTGAGGTTCTGAGCCCCCCAGGCCTCCCCGAGCCCCCCACCAAGACAATACAATTTTTGTTAAATGAACTCATTCCTTGCAATTCATTTTAAGGAAGAAAGAAAAGGCGAAAGTGAGAAAGGTCTCTTGTAACCCTCATCCCTCCCCCATTTGTCCTTCTCTCCCCCATCCACCCGCTGACCTGCCTCGGACCACCCACATGCAGCGGTTCTGATTTCTCCGTCTTAATGACATCTGGACTCCAGCTGGAACCCGCAACGTCCTTCAGGGCGAGGAGGACAGAAAAGAGCAAGGGCATTAAAAAAAGAGAGCGGGGAGTTATGCCCCAGGACCCACCATGCAGGGTATTAATTTATACCCCCATACCGACTGGGTAGGACAATAACACCAATCATCCGAGGACATCCCTGTGTAGTTCAGCAAGTCTCTCTTTGTTACCCAAATCCCTGATGCCCCCTTTCCTCATCTGATGCCCCTCTTTTTTAGTAACTCAGAATGTTTGCTGGGTATGAGGGGATCGCAGGGTTCTACAGCCCTAAAAGCCCCGATAATGTGTATAGAAACAGCGGGAAACGGCTTTATAAATTTAGTTTCATATTAACTCTTTGTACATCTCTGCAGAATATGAGGGCGCTATAAGTAATAACTGGCAAAAAATGCTTCACCGCCGAAAGGGGTTAAAGGGGCAATAATCAATGAGTAATACTGACTTTGTTTCACCTGCCCTAGGGGCAGCTGTCTGTGCCAATGGCTCGCTAGACATTTTCCCTTGAAATTGAGAGCTTTATGGAAAGAGATACTTTATTTTTATAATCGTCGCCCGGTTAGAGTAAGCAGAGTAAACCCTAAGTTCCACTGGTGAACCCCTTAACTCTTTCAGTGCCGGGCAGCTGCGCTGTTACACTTCTTCCAGGATAAACCCTTTAGATATATTTTAAGACATTTTGCTTTTCCTGCATACTTTGTCGCTGAGTGGATCCTTATAAGGACAAACATTAAAGCCAATTTTAAACAGATTGTTTTTTTTAATAAATCCTCATAATTTTGGAAAATGGGTCCCAAAAGCGTCTCTTTCCGCAGTCTCTGTATTTGCTTCTCGTTAAACACAACTGAGGCATTTAAATATTTCATTATTACACCCCTTAGGAAAGCAAGGGACCATTAATTAGACATTTATATATATATCATTAATAACGCTTATGGACCTTCCATCACTCCTGTGTTCCAGTGGCCCTTTATCACTCCCATCACTCCTGGGTTCCAATGGCCCTTTATCCTGTCT
>VKOC01006708.1:0-30305 GCA_009364415.1 Spea multiplicata
TTATTACAGTACCCCGGCCCCTGAGTGCCTTATTACCCCTGTATCATTGTGACGTTATTTCAGGAGAGAAGCCGTATGTGTGCAGCTGGCCGAGCTGTGACTGGAAGTTCTCTCGCTCCGACGAGCTCACGCGCCATTATCGCAAGCACACCGGTCAGCGCCCGTTCCAGTGCCAGACCTGCCAGAGAACCTTTGCCCGTTCGGACCACCTGGCTCTGCATATGAAGCGGCACGAAAATACGGCAGCGGATTCATTCTTGCGGAGCGGGAGCATGGATGCGTTATCGTATGCGCTTTAATGCCGTTAATAGCTGGATTTCCACCAATCTTGGGGGGCTTACGCACTCGGATTTGGGGTGCGATGAACTAATGAACTTAAACAAGTCTGACGGCCACGATATGAATACATTTTTTGGATCCAGAAATTTTAACCCCTTAAGGACAATGGGAGGTCCCTAAACCCATTGAAAACAATGCATTTTAAGCCCGTACATGTACGGGCTTTGTCATAAAGGGGTTAATATATTACGTGTAAAGTTTATACACGTTATACTTTTTTTTTCAAGTATTTTTTACACACTTGTTTTTCTGGCCAGTATATAAATCAACAAATAATAATAATAATAATAATAATAATAATAATGTCTGGTCTGCCCGTTTTTCTTGCTGTAGAGGCTAATCAGTCGTTGGTCTCGTCTTAGATTCAGGAGCCGTATGTCTATCCCATACATGTTTAAACCCCCTCACTGTATTAACCTCTACCACTTCTGCTGGGAGGCTGTTCCGCTTACCTGCCACTCTCTCAGTAAAGTGGACCATGAACGGAATTCTTTTGCTGCAGTTGAAATGACGATTACGGGAAAATGCTGCCTTTTTTCTAATTGTGGAAATTCAAATTGTCAGACGCTGCTGCAAAGTCATCAAAAAAAAAAGGGCTTTTTAATCAATTTAGGAGAATGTAGTGTTTATAGGTTTAACCGCTAAATCAATGTACGTTTTGAACATTATATTCTCAGAACAACTTGTCCCGCAGCTCCAGCCACGCCAGGCTGATAATGAACGTGGTGGACGGCGGAGATAAGACTTTTAAACTTTTTTTTTTTAACACAGAACGCGTCATAAACAGAATCGCATGAAAGGAGCGCCTTGGATAGAAAAGCATCGAGGAAAATTGTTTATTTTTGTAAGCAAAAAAATCTTGATTTAAATTCATGTGAAAAAGTTGTTTTGAAATGAAATATAATTAAATATATATATCTATGCAGTTCTGCATTGGATACTCTGTCCTGTGAAATAAACTTCTCTCCTGTACTTTGTTAAATCTCTTTATAAATGGAAATGTCTCTGTCGCATCTATTCTTCTCTGCCCGCGGAGGGACCCATGTTCTTCCTTTTCCCATCATGCTCAGGGCCCCTGCATCTCTGCTTCAGCCAGTCCTAGTCGATGGCTCTGATGTGGCATACTCGGGACTGTTGGCAGCTATTGTGACTGGAGCTTGAAAGGAGCACTCATACACGAGGTCTACTCACGCTGTGTATGGGGGTCTCCTCTTTTTTTTTGGGTACATCTATAAAAGCCTGCGGGAAGCTCATGGCTGGTCTGGATCCACATTTTGTAAAGCTCGCCTTGTCAGCTTTGCCTGAAGGTTTTATAATGTATGGATTGTCCCTTCAGCACACATACCTCCCATGTGCCCCTGTTTATTATGACCAGTCCCTCTTTAGGACCCAAACCCCCCCTAGCGTTTCCTCCTCTTATGCACCCCTTTTATAGGAGCTCAGAATGTTCACGTATGTACACGGGGGGCAAAGAGGACCCCAGTAGCCAACCGCAAAAATGATCAGAGCGCAGGGGAGCCGATCAGCAGCCAGAGTGGGCTTCCATTAACCCCTTAAGGACAATGGCCGGTCCCTAAACCCATAGAAAACAATGCATTTTGAGCCCGTACATCTACAGGCATTGTCATTAAGGGGTTAAAGAGAAAATTCACATGCTTAATATTAAAAACATTAACGCGCTGGCTTTACTCGTAGGTTGAAAAGAGAAAGCTCTAACACAAAAAATGTGTTCCACACAGGGATCAGGTATTGTGACTTCACAGGTGCCCCCCCTCTAAACCCCAACATGTACAAAAATAAAAATCATAACAATAATAACAAACAGGCATTTTTTTTTGTTTTTGAAAAGGGTAAAAAAAAAAAAGGTCAGGACACCAAATAAGCCCCTCCGATGCCTTGTCCAGATTAAAAAAGAATAGAGGAGTATATAAGATTCTGTGAGTTGTTTGCACAGAACTTGTTTGCGCCACTAAATTAACTTTACTATCTCAGCTTCCTTTACTTTTCAACTAAATATCTCCCAAAGAATTGGCTGATTGACAAACAATACAATAATGTGATGTAGTTATGATAAAAAGACAGTTCCCATACAATTTCCATGGACTTTGCAATTAGTTTAACAGCCACCAGGGGGCAGTGGTGTACCGCCAGCATCCTGTATGTAGGTCTATAGGTGATTTCCAGCCACTGGTGGGCTCTCTACTGGTCCCCCGCCAGGACAAAGTTGCTGGGTTTTTAATGGAATTGTTTGTCAGCTGAGATATTTTTTGGCTAAGACAGTCCGACTTGGTGCGCTCGTGTAAACCGAAAAAATAAATAAAATGATACAAAATAATAGTGTAGACGTAAAAGAAAAAATACTCATAAAAATGTGTTGTATGCACTCACAAGTGTACGTGGTGCTTCAAGGCTCTATAGGTCCATTGGTCCGTTGGTGTATATAAATGGATCAAGAAAACAGAAAATGACATAGGGTGATATTGTAAATAAAGAAACACCGCAAGGTGATGGATACACTTACTCGTGTCTTGAGAGTGTTCAGCGTCCAAAAGCAATGATTGTTCCTCCGTGTGTGTCCGTGGATGTATGTTGTTCCTGGTAGGTATACTTGAGAATAAACTTCCAACCCAATGGTTGATCTAAAAATGAATTTATTGAAGGGCTCTGCCCTAAAAATCTGCTATGGACTATAGGTACATGGTTTATAATAAATAAATAAATATTGTCTCAATAAATAAATAAATATTTAAAACCGTCCTCGTGGTCCAAATACAGTAATAAAAAAGTATATCTAAGTAAAAACCAGTTCTTTTTAAAACGAAAAGAAGCTGGGGATAAAGCAAGAATCCTGTGTCTCTACGCGTTTCGCCTGCTTGGCTTCATCAGGAGTAGTGATGAAGCCAAGCAGGCGAAACGCGTAGAGACACAGGATTCTTGCTTTATTCCCAGCTTTTTCTCATTTTAAAAAGAACTGGTTTACTCAGATATTGACTTTTTATTACTGTATTTGGACAACGAGGACGGTTTTTAGATCAACCATTGGGTTGGAAGTTTATTCTCAAGTAGACCTACCAGGAACAACATACATCTACGGACACACACGGAGGAACAATCATTTGGACGCTGAACACTCTCAAGACACGAGTAAGTGTATCCATCACCTTGCGGTGTTTCTTTATTTACAATATCACCCTATGTCATTTTCTGTTTTCTTGATCCATTTATATACACCAACGGACCAATGGACCTATAGAGCCTTGAAGCACCACGTACACTTGTGAGTGCATACAACACATTTTTATGAGTATTTTTTCTTTTACGTCTACACTATTATTTTGTATCATTTTATTTATTTTTTCGGTTTACACGAGCGCACCAAGTCGGACTGTCTTCGTGAAATTTCCACACTTGGAGGGTGTGTTACAAGGTCGCAGCTGTGTAACCGGCCCAAGAAGGGTAGTATCCCCCTTTGTTTATTCTTTATCTTTCCATTTTTGTTCACGCCTCTGAACATACGTTTTAAGACTGGTTTTCACTATCTTTTCACTCTCATTCATATTTTTTGGCTAGACAGATTTTTTATTTTTTATTTTTTTTTTGGGGGGGGGGTATAAAATGCCACAAAAGCTTGCAATCTAATGCAATTAATATAGATAATAAAGGTATCTTATTCACTAAAATAAAAATCAACGGGAGCACTTTGCACATGGGGGTCTCCTTAGGCCCCTCCAAGCCGTCTCCTGTACTATAAATGGCTGGAGGGTCAGGAAAGGGGCAAAAGCATATGGGGGGGGGGTTGCATTAATGTGCATCTGATGGCTGCCGTGTCCCTTTAATACATTGTTAGCAACCGTCGCATCCCTCTTTGTCTAAACGCACCGCTGGTAGTGGAGCGTGCCAGTCGCTGCCTGTTTGTCCCATGCCAATTACCTGCCTGCAAAACAGCCCTTGGGTGTTCCGGTACAGATGATCCCAGCGAGACCGGCAGCTGCGGGGATCTGGTGACGGTGCGGATCTGCTGTTTACATCACGTACCACACACTGGATTCTGACAGGAGGCGAGGGCTCGGAGACAATAATCCTCCATGCCTATGGGGCCAGAGGTTTAGATGTAATGTAGGGAAGCTTTAGCTTACCTAGAGAGTAGTAGATGAGTGGAACAGTGTTCCAGCAGAAGCGTTAGAGGCTAAAAAAGTAAGGCTTGAGTCTTTACAGCAGGAACAGGCAGACTACATGGGCCGTATTGGGTCTTATCTGCCGTCATACTATATGTTTTCAACTGGTTTTTGCACGAATGGTCTGTTATTTTGAGCCAGTAGAACATTATTTTTATTTATTGATTTCTATAGCACCATCATATTCTGCAGCGCTGTACAACAAGTCGTACTTTGAATATATTTTTAAAGGTCATCCGGTGAATATAACGCAGAATTAAAAAAAATAATTACTGGTACTGTGGTCTAAAATGATGTTTAATTTGTATCATGTGACTGTGCTGTCTTTATACGATTAACCCTAACGAGGGCAGAGCAAACTGACAGGTCTGCTAAGGTTCAGCAATTCATCTCTAAGTGGAACGGCATCTTTAAACATACTTTTGCCGGCCTCTGGCAGCCAATACGCATTTAACTAGAATAAAACATAAATAAGGAACACACTTTTACAGAAAGCCCCTTCCGTGACTGATATTTTCTGCATGGGTAGATTTTAAATATTTCTGTTGATTATTCACCACCTACTGGAATAATTTTGGAAGTCAAATCACTTGAAGAGGGTACTTCAGAGATAACAAGAACAAAAGGAGCAGTACTGCAGGGGGCGCCACTGAGTGTCCATTATTGTCAGGTGGCAAAAACTGGACAGCGCCCTGAGTCACACCTACTGTAATTGGATAGAATAACACAGAGAATGTATGATTATATATAAATATCTATATACTGATCTATAATTGGATAAAATCATTAAGAAGAGATTTAACCATAAGCCAACAAACCAAACGTACTATCCTTAAATGTCAGTATTTACAAAACGTGCGAATCAGGGGTACCCAGCAGCCACCTGCCACGGAACTACAACTCCCATGAGTCCAAGCCAGCCAGAGTCACATACATTTCCCTTATAGAATGCCGGCTGAACATAATGGACGTTGTAGTTTGAATAACGTCTTCAGAGCGATTCATTGGCTCCCCCAGATGCAAAGTCAGAGGTTACGTATAAAAAGTGATTTGGGGGCATTTAAAAAAAAAAAAAAGATCTTCTATCCGTAGCAACCAACAGAAGGATCTTCTGTTGGTTGCTATGGCGATAAGACCACCGTTTAGACTTTGCACCAGAATCACTTTTTGTACACGAACCCCTTCATGTCTGATATGTAAATTCATCTTTTCGCCGCACATACTGCTTTGTATAATGATGCAGAGTATCTTTCGTGTGGAGACGCTACGGAGCATGGGGCCGTCCAACAGGGAGCTCTCCCGCCATTGCTGAACTACAACTGCCATGATTCTCATACGGACTTTGCCTGCACATAGGCTTGCTGAGAATAACAGGAGTTGTAGTTCAGTTAATATTCCGGAAGTCAGCCCCCGAGGTTCTAATCAGTGCCGTCTACATAGATCCACTAGGTTCTTGTGGACAGCGGAACCCTTGCCAGTAATGCGGTGCGAGTCCAGTAAAGGATGAGAACGCGGCGGAGGCTTCAGCTTGGTTTCGGGTCATACTCGTCATCACTATACGTTTGCGCACTTTGAGGAGCCCGGGGTCGAGGCTTTTCGCGCTGGCGTCTTATTACTTGTCATTGCCGATCTTGCAGAATAGGACCAGTGAAACGATCATGGCTGCCAGCTGGAGGAAGACAGATATAGGAAGTTAACACGCGAAGTAATATCTTTTTTGTGTTTAAATGCCGCTGTGTAACGTTGTGTTGTAATAAAGTTACTCGGAACATGTGGGCACGGTTTCCTCCGGCTCGTGTTACATGATTTTTACATAACGCGGTACGCACGTCACGCTTACAGCTTTTACCCAAATTCCCACATGAGGTTAGTTTCCAGTACTATGTGCAGCGAGTTATTGGATGGCAGTAGTTTTAGTAGCAGGCGCCTGGGGCGCCCTAACCAGGGGCCGGCCGGTTGGTAAGATCACAGATCTCTGATTCAGGGCCGCCATGATATGATGTGAGGCAACACGGAGGCAGAGGTCTGAAGACACAGACCTGGTGAAGCCACCACAGGATTGAAGAAGGAAAAAAAGAGGGAGAGAAAGAGGGTAGATTATAGATTATAGTGAAAAAGAGGAGAGATAAAGAGAGCGAGAGACAGTGAGAAGAGATAATGAGAAAGAAGAGAGATGGGGAGAAAGGTGGGAGATAATGAGAGAGATAGGGATGGATAAAAAAGAAAAAGAGGAGGGACAAAGAAAAAGAGGAGGGACAAAGAAAAAGAGGAGAGACAAAGAAAAAGAGGAGGGACAAAGAAAAGAGGAGGGACAAAAGAAAAGAGGAGGGACAAAGAAAAAGAGGAGGGACAAAGAAAAAGAGGAGGGACAAAGAAAAAGAGGAGGGACAATGAAAAGGAAGAGAGAGAGAGTGTGTGTGTGTATTTTGAAATTGTGTGTATGTTAGGGTAAGTACGCATGCGCTTGTGTCCTTTGAGATCTTTTAAATCTACCCCATGCCAAGGATGTACGGGAACTCGGTGATATAACCGGCACCTTAATAACTAGGAGGAGCTACATTATGCTAATTATGTGGGGTGCACACACACAGTGGGCGGAGCTTTTTTTTTACCGTTGCCAACTATGAAGCAGGCAGCACGTTGCTTGTGCCAGTAAATGCCAATACAATGTCTGCCTGTGGATAATGGGAGAGGTAGCGCCCCAAGTCACTGCTGAATCTGCTAAGCTTTAAACGGCCCCCCACTTTAACCCTTTGAAATCCTCTCTTACCTCCAGGCCGCAGATTCCCAGAGCGACGCCTCCCACTATTTTGCCATTCTGGGAAAGGAAATGTTTGAACGCTCCCAAGCAACCCTACGGAGAATGAAAGAAATAGCGAGTTCTGGATACGAGCAATACGGAGTCGGCCTCCGCCGGGAAGGATCTGACAATACAGAGCCTGGAACCCCTAGGACTGGCTGTAGGAATAGATTCAAGCACCTGTAGAGATTATCTTGGGCATTAGGTGCTGGGCCTCTATGGCTTTTATGCACACAGTCTTATAGAACTTCTACAACACAGAAGATACCAACCAGAAGTCTATACAGAGCTTGTTACTTACACGGTTGGCTACATTATTGATACAGTATAGATTTATGGCCGTATGGATGCAGATCCTGCCACCTCTATGTACGGTGTAGGAGGGAAGCAGATCCTGCCACCTCTATAGCTAGTGTGGGAGCGATGCAGAGCCTGGCACCTCTATGGCACTCTGGCACATATGCTTTGCTCCGTAATCTATACCTTGACTTCAATGCTGATGTTGGACTCATAGCAGGGGTTGGCTTTGGGGCAGCACGCCGACGGGTACTGCTTATCGTTCTGCTGGTAGAAGTAGGAATTGTTGAAGTCTCTGTAGTCATTGAATCCGCAGCAGTGGAGCTGGAAGGAAAACAGAAGAACGCGTAAGGCCACCAATGCCTCTCGTTTCTCAGGACCCGGTACGCTCGGTAACGTATACCCTCAGCCTGTTACCTCTTTCATTGTTGCGTTCCACACCGTGGTGATTTCGGTGTTTTTCCCGTAATCTTTCTGTAGGGATTTCACGGCCTGCTTGCCGAGGTAATCGATAAAGATCTCGGCCTGGACACAGAGATCACGTTAGAGTGTTAGCTTCTTGGGTCAAGATGATCTTTATGAATTTAAACATGTATGGGATAGGCATACGGCTCTTGAATCTAAGACGAGACTGACGGCTGATGAGTCTATGCAGCAGGAGAAACGGGCGACTAGACGGGCCAACGGGGTCAGATCTGCTGGCAGATTCTATGTTGCCCTCTCACCCCAATGTTTTGTTGATGCATCAGAGGACGGACACTATAAGGAATGGAACACTTTGCTATCTCTAAGTTGTTAAAAGTCAAGCTCTTGGTCCCTATTGGCCAAAGTATGTGTAGCCCAATTGGCTTTTCCTTTATCCAGCCCTAATGATACATTTTATTCGGCCACATGGAGTTATGTGAGCTTTTGCAACCTCAGAGGTCAATGGTTTCTTGTCTTTCTACGTCGAGTATCCCTATGAGGAGGGTAACATCCGGGATTCTTACCAAAGAGGAGAACGCCAACACAACCACAGCTCCTGCTACCTCAGCAATGAATATAATGAGGATGATGATGAAGAACTAGAGGAATGAATATGGTAAAACCACAGGTTACATGGGGCAATTGTAGGAGTCATAGGAGGGGTTATATGGAGTAATAGGAGGAGTCATAGGAGGGGTTATATGGAGTAATAGGAGGAGTTATATAAAGGGGGTTATATGGAGTAATAGGAGGAGTTATAGGAGGGGTTATATGGAGTAATAGGAGGAGTTATAGGGAGAGGTTATATGGAGTTATGGGAGGAGTTATATGGAGTAATAGGAGGAGTCATAGGAAGGGGTTATATGAAGTAATAGGAGGGGGTTATATGGAGTTATGGGAGGAGTTATATGGAGTAATAGAAGGAGTCATAGGAGGGGTTATATGGAGTAATAGGAGGAGTCATGATGAAAGGGGTTATAATGGAGTAATAAGGAGGAGTTATAGGGAAGATGGTTGTATATTAAGGAGTTATCGGGAGGAGTTATAATGGAGTAATAGGAGGAGATCATAGGGGGGGTTATATGGAGTAATAGGAGGAGTCATAGGAGGGGGTTATATGGAGTTATGGGAGGAGTTATATGATGTAATAGGAGGAGTCATAGAAGGTGGTTATATAGAGTAACGGGCGATTATAAGGAAGGGTTATATGTAGTAATGGGAGGTATATGCGGAACGCACTCACCAGCATTAACATGCATCTGCTCTCTTTAACGGCACCGCAGCAGCCAAGAAATCCCATTAATATGAGGAATCCCCCGACAGCCATGCACAGATACCCCACATTCACCACCTGCATAAGCTCCGGTGCTGTAGATCCCAGGATCTTGAGAAAGGATCCTCCATCCACTTTCACCCAGATACCGATACCCAGAATGGCTGCCCCCCCCAGCTGTAAAGAGAAAGTATTGGAGTTGCTGCCAGAAGTCATCAGGAGATGCTGGTAAAAAGTAGCAAGTGGCATTAAAACATTAGTAAAAACCAACCCTGGTATGAAGAAAAAGGCATTAGTGGCCCAGTATACAGTAATAACCCCCCGGCGCTGTATACAGTAATAACCCCCCCGGCGCTGTATACAGTAATAGCCGCCCCAGCGCTGTATACAGTAATATAACCCCCCCAGCGCTGTAGAGAGTAATAACCCCCCAGCGCTGTATACAGTAATAGCCCCCCAGTGCTGTATACAGTAATATTAATTACCCCCAAGCACTGTATACAGTAATACAGGTTGACACTGACCAAAGCCTGGTTTTATCAACACTTTCATTATTCAGATTGTCTGCTCGGGTGATTAAGACTCAGCATTTCTATTTGTTTCCCACAGGCAGTATGATAAGGAGTCCGGGTGTTTGGTGTAGATTTGGATCAGATAACCGAGCGAGAACTCATACAACCTGAAAATTATGGGGCAAAAACCAGAACTGTTCTAAATCCGACACTATTAATAAAAATACTTGCTGGGAGCTCCTGTATTAAGCTGCACAGAAGTGAACAAACACTCAGCATGGTTATTCATATGCATCCTGCAGGGCTGCAGTGATTTTAATGCATTTTCGTCTCTGGTTAGAGGGGACATGTGGTCAGCCTTTAACATACTCACAAATATGATGCCGTTGAAAACGAACATCATGGTTTTCAGGAACGAGAAGCAACTCATTTTGTTTGCCTAGAAGAAAAGGAAGAACTGTGTCAATAATTGTACGATATTTACCAAGTCAAACACCAGGGACAGATCTGGCAGATAGGCAAACATTCGGTTCTTTTGCATACGAAATGGGTTTGGGAGGACATTTTTACCCCAACTTTTTTAGCCCCGGCCAATCGGGAAACATGGGGGGGCGGAGCTTGGGAGGCGTCACTCAAACTGGCAGCGCTAACGTGCATGTGCACAATTCTGAGCATGAGCAGTATGCATCCTTCGGGATCGCAGTCCCGAATACCGGTCAAAATCAGGACTGTCTTGCACAAAGCAGGACAGTCGGAAGGCTTCCCGTGAGCCAATGGGGACAGTGAAAATATTTAAGATTTAAAATTGACAGTAGGTTTTACGCACGTTAAGCCGTATTGGTACAGATTAGACTACAATAAATACTTCATTTTTATTAACTTTGATGACAGAGAAAACTAAAATTTAGAGGAAGTGCGAGGAAACGGCCTTTTTTGAAACAGAAGTAGTTGTGTTTTTATGGAATAGCCGTCCAGCAAAGGCGGTGAACGGTGAGAACAGGATGTAATTCCGGCATGCGGCAAACGAGTACACCCTGCCTGGATTCATGCCAGATTCACAATGATTTTCTGGGCCTCGCTGTACCCAACTTATTGCATTGTTCCTGCCTTCAGCTAGAGTGTCGCCAGCATTAAGCCAGCAGGCCAGAGCTCTGGCTCGCTAAACCCAAACTAGCCCAGGGCGGCAGCCCCCTCATGGAGGATGGCTGAGGGTGCTGCGGCCTTGGATCAGGCCAACTGCACCCACTACTATAAGCCAGTATACATGTTTAAAGTGGAGGGGGGCAAATATAGGATCTGCCCCGGGGACCAAATACTCCAAGTACACCCCTGCCCAGGGCACTTTGATGTTAAATTGATCTATAGTGACTTATGTGTCACCATTGTATTCTGCGGCGCTGTACAATATCTCGATTTTTGGGTTCTAAAAGAGTCAAATTAGATCCTGCATTCTGTGTAAATTTATTGATATAATTACAGAAATATATGATTCTATTACTTTTATAGCGCCCATTCACTATTTGTTATCTATAACGCATCCATAGAGTTAAGCCCCTACTTTATTATCCATTTGACCCCCCATCGGACCTACATTGGT
Organism: Spea multiplicata; assembly: GCA_009364415.1. NCBI lineage: Eukaryota > Metazoa > Chordata > Amphibia > Anura > Pelobatidae > Spea > Spea multiplicata. The sequence goes on from VKOC01006708.1 coordinate 11,459, forward strand.
CTCTCCTCTCCTAAATTTGCCCTAGCTGTCACCTGGGAAGGTGCCACTATCGCTCCTGGCAGGGGTGGCTAAGGCCTACTCACCCTCCGCACTGCCTGAAGATTGTCAAAGTTCTGGTACAGCTGAAAATATTGCGTTTCTACGGCAACTGCTGCTGGCCTCCCTGAGAGGGAGAGTTTAAAGAAAGTGACAGTTGGTGCCCTGGAGAGAGACGGGCAGATGAATATATAACCAAGGGGGTTAATGTGTTACATAATGAAGTAAATGGCTAAGGAAGCGTGACGGGCTCCAGGCTGGGAGGCCATAAACACCGGGAATAATGTGTGTGAAGTGATTCTGGCGCAAAGTTTGGAAAAGTGGCGTTATTGCTATAGCAACAAGTAAAACAGTCCTGCTGAATGGACCATTCCATTGGTTGCTATGGTGACAAGACTACTTTTTAAGGAATCACTTTTCATACATAAACCAGTATCTGTATCTCTGTATGTTTTCTCGAGGACTGCCATTTTTTTTTTTTTTAGTATAGATATATTATATAATATGCTCGCACCTGGGTACTCTCCGGGTGAATCGCCGCTTCTCCGGGTCTCCGAGTCACCGCAGGGAAATTATGGCTCCTTTGGGTCACGCCCCACTCTCCGCCCACTTCCCCTCCAACAATGGCATGTGACCCGCAAAGGCAGAGGGACCGCCCACCGATGTCAGCAGGACCGCCCACCGACGTCTCCTACCTGTATCCCTTAGGCTAAGCAAGACCCCCCCCCCATACACACAGAAAGCCCCCATCCTGGGAGGAAAGTAACGGAGATCAGTTTTCTCTCAGGGGTCTTTTTTGGGGGGGTTAACCTTGTATGTACGCAAGTATGCACAGTAGCGCTGCCAGTTTGAGTGACACCTCCCAAGCTCCGCCCCCCAGCCCCCTGTTTCGTAAATCGGTCACAAAACATTGACGAGGAGAAGACGATCCGGAACCCCGCGATTTTTGAAAAAATATTCTGCGATTTCACTTCCTTGTTAAAATGTCAACGGGGGGTGGGGGGGCGTTAATTATTACAGAGACAATTTTGGGTCAGAAGGCAAGAAGAAAATTAAAAGATGATCCATCTGGAGAGAAAGAGGCTGTCAGGGTCCAGGCGGGTCAGACCAAGATGGACGAGCACTAAACCACACAAAAAGGACCGTGAAACGAAGTCATTCAGCGGGTGGGGGAGATCGAAGTACCCGAGTGCCCAAAAGTCCGGGAAAACCAGGACTGTTGGGAGGTATGAATGACATCATATCCCTGAGCTCTCTTTCTTAAAGGTGCGTAGCACTTTTTTTTTTGTACTTGCACTTCCAACCATGGAGGGGCAGGCGGATGGGGGCACCGGCGACTCTTACAGAATATTGCAGAGCGCGGCAGAGCATTGCACCAAGTTATTTCACGGAATCTGCAGAGCATCGCAAAACATTGGGAAGAATAGCCGGTTTTGTTATTTTTTTTCGTGTTATGAGATCGTTTTGAATGGCAAATTGATAATAAATATGCAAAAAGCACCTGGCGTGCGTGTATTTGTGTAAACACGCGTGTAGACTGTACACACTGGGGGGGAAAAAGCTCAATAAAAGGGACGCCTTTTAAAACACTGGCATTATTGTGTATTACCAGGATGCATGAAAAGCCGCATCTCCATTCCTGATAATCCTGTTTTTCTGTAAATAAACTCTCGGATCCCGTGGTGATCGGGACCTTTCTGGCTCTCCACCGCATCCACCGACGTATACCGGCCCAGCGCTTCTACTCAATGGGCCGGTTAAAAGGGAGATCCCATTAACTCTATGGAGGCCGTGCTGGGTCCGCAGAGCCCTCCAAAGTTCCACGCTCCATATCCCGACGCAATGGCGGCATTCCTCCCATCTGTCCCGCTTTGCGTATGACAGTCCCGATTTGTGTATGAAAGAGTCAGACTTCCTCTGATAACAGCCCCTAAGAAGATGTTTCATATGCGGATATGGTGAATACACCAAGGGGCTTTCTAAATGAGCTGAGACACCGTGTATTAACCCTTTAGCAGCGAATCACGAGCATTCTAACGTAACGGCCTGGCAGGAGGTACGGACATTCTGAATTAAGTCACCTGTATTCAAGCAGGCGTTTCGGCTGTGCTGTAGCACCAGTGCGGATGCTCAGATATCATTACATCAGCATAGAATCTGTAGGAATCACCCCCGGACCGGAGAATCTGCCCGTTCCCCCTGAGAAGGGGGTAACGATGCTGTTCCCAGGTAGGGTGTTAGGGCGACCCGCGCATGGTTTTACTCATAGTGATGCAGCAGCCTCCGGGACCAGCATTTATTCCTCCTCCTACCTGCTTCACCTGCAGGCATCTATCAGTAAAACGCCAGTGATTGTTATTAGTAATCCTCACCTTTGGCTTTTGCTGACTCATTAAACTACTTTGGGGGTCGCCCTCCCCCCAATATGAGGGGGATTTCTGGTGCTACAGGATAGTCCGCAATCTAACAGTAATGGGGGTCTTTAAGAGTCCTTTGCGGGGTGTAGATGATGGCGGCACGAAGAACATGGGAGGGTGCGGAGAAGGGGTTAACGGGGTGCAGGGAAAGGAATGTCGGGGGTCCCATAGCAGAGAGGAGGACAGAGATAAGGAAGAGGGACTTAAATCAGAAGAGACAGATTCCGAACGGGACACCCACCTGTCTTCTGGCTGTTTGGATTCCGCGTCTCGCTGTCACCTCGTCAGATCTCTCCTAGAGACTGAATCTTTCTCTCGCTCGCTGCACCTGAGCTCACCTCCTGGGACTGCCTGGGTGGGAGGGACGCTGCGCGTGTTCAGGAGCATCGGAGAGACTCTCTCTCTAACCACAGCTACATGCTTCTCTAGTATGTCGTATTGTATTCTAAGTCCCTACTTGAATACAGGTGGTTAAGTTAGCAATACAGGGCTCGATGAGGACTAGCACTCGACACGTGATGGACCAGTGTTGCCCTTTATTGCACCAATGAGGTGTCGCGAGGTAGACACACAAGAAGGGGTTAAATTGCTATTTAAAGTCGGGAAGATCGGAGATACGCCAGTGCCTGCCTTGGCTGTTACGCGTCTCCTATGATGCTGGCACACGAGAGGTTAAAGCTACACCCCCAAACATCATATGAGAAGGGGGCAAATGCATAATGGGAAGAAAATGGGAGAAAATGGTAATTTAAGGGGGGGGACTTAGCTATCAAGTACATGTGAAGGCTGGAGCGGCCCTTTAAATACTTTGATCTGTGGATGTGTATTTGGTGAAGCTGTTGGGGGGCAGTAAGTAGACAGCCCCTTTAAATAAGTGCTCAGGCTGCATTACCGTTATCTTACCACTTGGTGGCGCTGCCTGACCATATTTTAGTGGAATCTTCGGAGATTGTGGCGTCTATTCACTAAGCGGTTAGTTTGCAGGAAAGCAGTGATTTCAGCTCTCTTGCTTCACTGTTCGTTACGAAGGCCACCACCGGCAGGTTCCTCCAGCAGAAAGGGCTGAGCCGGCCGAGTACAATGTATAATTCAATGGGCGAGGAGTCTGATTTAACTACATATTAAGTGGGACCAGCTAAGCTTACTACAGCAGAAGCTCATTGAGGATAGTCGGTTATAATGTATAGTGAAGCCAAGGAGTTGAAACCTCAACTCTCCTGCCAACTCTCCTTTTAGTGCAGTTTTTCAAGAACTTGAAAAATCTTTTCCAGGTAGTAGGTATGATTACAATGTTGGCTCTTACGTGACTGGACAAACTTTGTTTTTGTTGGTGGCTTGAGGGGCACAATGCCCCTCCTACTTCTAACCCCACGCCTGGATCCTTTCTGTGTTTCTCCTTTGTGATTTTGTTCGGTCGCTTTTGGTAAATGTGTCTCGGTAATTTCTTCAAATGATGCACGTGAGACATTATATGCGCTTTAATGCATATGATAGCCATGTGATCTCTTTAACCCCCCACCCCATGTGCATTTACCCCGTTACCCATCCCCCAGTTGCTGAGCAGGAGATGTGTCCGGCCAAACCAACTTCCACTCCACTCCGCTCCGCTCCGCTCCAGTTCTTGTTCTGGGAACGCTAAAACTGAAGAGAGCACTTTCAGTGGCAAGACTCATGAGACACAGAGAAGGGCAGCTGCAGCAGCAAGGCTGCAGCTTGTAACTCAGATAAGTGCTTTATTTTTTTTTTCCGTTTTAAAGAATGCATATTAAAGTACTCACAGAGGGTTAGGATTACTCAGAGTACTTTAATAAGCATCCAGCCTCACCAATAAATAATGTATGCTTTTATATATTAAACACATTATATATATTTCACATATTGGAATTCTTCTAAACAGCAAAAAATAAATAAATAATACTTTTAGGAGATGCTGCAGCAATTTAAAGGGACCATTAAAGTGCATATGATGACTGGACTGTCCCTTTAAATTTGTTTTGGGAATGAATAGGGGTCTGAAGTCTGCCTGTGAATAAAACAGCAAGAAATGGGATTATTAATCAAATTGTAAATAAAATCCATTCTTCTAAATGTCTTAATCAGTTATATAGTTAGCAGTAGTTGAAGCCCCGCCCACGACCCGCCTCTAACCACTCCCCTAAAACAAGTAGCTGTATGTAATTCTGAGAGCATCCCCCTTGGGTTAAAGTTGTCACAGGCTGCAGTACCCACACGTGTCCGCATGGTGTCAGCAGTGTCATTTTGATGTCAGTGGGTGCAGTACCGCTCTGTCACCGCAGGGCGCCGCTGTCCGCAGTAGGGTGGGGTCAAGGAGAGCAGGGGGTGTGTTGATGGTGCCCAGGGGCGGGGAGGGGAGGCTCATCCGTCCGTCCCGGGGAAATACTCTCCGGCCGGTACAGACCGTGTGGAGCGGCGCTCAGGGACAGAGATGGCGGCAGCGGCGGAGCGCAGGGCTTTCGCACAGAAGATAAACAGGTGACAGAGAGGGGCCACACTGAGGTGACGGGGGTGGGGCACCGACAGGTGTGTGTGGGGGAGGGGCGGAAATACACAGGTGAATGCGATGGGTTATAATATTTACAGGTGACGGAGCAGGACGGGACTATGAGGGGAGGGCTGGGAAACAGGGCGCTATTGTTTAGAGACACACTTATAAGTAACTATTATTAGCAGTGGGCACTGAAATAGCAAAGTATTGGTGGGAGGAGTCTGACAGGTGACTTATTGGGGGGGTCATTGTGTCTGGTGACCATTACTAGGGGGACATGGTGACAAGTTACTATTAGGGGGGGCATGGTGACAGGTTACTATTAGGGGGCCATGGTGACAGGTGGCCATTTTTAGGGGGGGGCATGGTGACAGGTTGGTTACTATCAGGTAATTATGACAGGTGACAGTAGTTAGTATGGGGCAATGACATGCGTGTGACATATTATGAGGAGATTACTATGGCATTATAGGGTTAACAGGGTAATAAGGAAGAGACCCTCATACTTTATGAAGTAACAGAGAGCTGCGTATGGAAATGTGACGGACACACAGAAAACACCCGAAACACCCGAAATTCACGCCCCGACCGGCTCATAGCCTAACATATATATACGATAACAAAATATATATTATTACCCGAAAAAGCCTTTGTTTCAAAGGCTTGCACTCTATCATACTTGGGTGTTTACAGAATTTGCCAGCAGACACCGGGGCGATGCGCCGTTATTTGTTAAATATTTATGTTCCGAACGTTCTGCGTTTGCTGGTGCGGAGTAAACGTGAGAACGCGATGCGTTCCGATACCCTGAGAGCGTCCGCAGGGAATGAATCCCCCGGGAAGGCTGTATTTTCCGGTATATCCCGTTAAGAGTTTTTTTTTCCCCTGGTAACGGAAGCCGGTTTGTGTTACCGGGGACAGCGATGGCCGTAGGACTCGTACTGTATTCCTTAATTCCTCTTTGTCACACGTTTAAAGTTTCAGTAATTCAACTAAACAGAGCCCACCATTCTTACCCCAAACCCTGCCATACGGCGCGACCATCTGTTCAAAGACAGCTGGATAACACGGCGCTGGGGGGCTGTCCTCCATGTCCCTGCCTTCCTGCAGAGTGCAAAAATATGGTACGGGGGTAATAAGGCACTCAGGGGCCGGGTTACTGTAATAAGATGTTACAGGGGTAATAAGGCACTCAGGGGCCGGGTTACTGTAATAAGATGTTAGCGGGGTAATAAGGCACTCAGGGGCCGGGTTACTGTAATAAGGTGTTACGGGGGGTAATAAGGCACTCAGGGGCCGGGTTACTGTAATAAGATGTTACAGGGATAATAAGGCACTCAGGGGCCGGGTTACTGTAATAAGATGTGACAGGGGTAATAAGGCACTCGGGTCGGTCGGATTGCTGGAGGGGAAGCAGGTCTCCCGTGTAGGATTATCACATGCGTGTTCTGGTTGGGTGGGGCGGCTGTAGACGTGTCAGGTGTTCCGTGCCGCTCCTTTTCCTGCACTCGGTGACCCCGCGGCGTCTCTGGTTGGGAAATATTTCTAAAGGCTGAGTGTTGAAATCAGGCTCTGAGGGTCATTTCCGGTGAAGGGCAGACGCAGCGCAGAGAGCCTCCCGGGTACCGGAAACACCGGTGTCTGGAGCCCTCGGGATCAAACGGTTCACACATTTAACCCCTTACTAGAGGCGCTCTATCGTTTCACCCCGTACTGCGATAAATTCCTTTCTAACAAAGTACAGGAGGGGAGTTTATATCAAGGAGGCTTAGATTGAATGTAAAGACGTTTAGCATTGAGAGGGTAGTGGAACAACCTCCCAGCAGAAGTGGTAGAGGGTAATACAGTGGGGGGTCGGATTGTACGTTTCGGGCTGTTCTTGGTCATAATGCAGTGTGAGTTATATGAAAACGCACGTCTCCCTGAAAGTTCCCTTTTTAGTGAATAAAGCCCACTGTGTTGACTAAGCTGCCCCCGTAACACACTTTGGAGGTTCAGGAGAATTTCGCCGGCCATCACATGCACTTTAATGCCTTTACCTGTTCATGATGTCTTTCAAATTCATGGGGGGGGGGTGCAGAATCCCCCCCATATACATTTGCCCCTCCCCCCCAGATATATGCCATGAAGGAGATATGTCTGCCCAAACACATCTCCCAGCTTGGCAAATGCTCCACTGGGGGGGTCTAAGAAGCCCCCCATTGATCATTAATTTGATTGGCTGATTGGCTGCGTTACCAAACCACACAATCTTCTTGTACAAAGTCCAGCCGTCTGCTTTTACCGTTGAGGGGGCTCCCCGGGCACCGCGTGGGGTCCCTTTAAGACTATAAAGCTACACAAGCTGAATGACACGGGACGGAGTGTCGAAATCAACCCACGCCTTGTTATGAAGATAATTACGCAAACCCAATGTTCCATGGAAGATGCCCCGGGACGTCTCGAGGCGGCCCTCAGGGGGGTGCAGATTTATGGGAAGAAGAGATTCTTAACTACAACTTTAGACCTCGAATTAAACATAATAAAATAAAAAATATATATAATAATATAATATATAATAATAAAAAATATATAATAATAATAGTAATAATAGCCGAAGAAAGCCGAGCTGAAGGGTGAAACGTGTGGTACGGAGAGGAGCAGAGCTGACTTGGAGAGACCTTTTTTTAATTATTAGAATGGGAATTTTGCACTCCTAATGTAAGAAAAATATTTTCCTATATTTCAAAATAAATGTATATTTTATTTATTAACCCTTCTCTGCCTCCACATCCATCTTGAGGAATTGGATCCCCTAAGTAGATCGCTCGACAAAGAGTGAGTTGCCATTGCCCACCCTTAATTAAAAATTTTTTTACATTGACGGTTTTACACTATATTTTATCTTTTATTTGTTTTTTTTATGTATACATACAGAGTTTATAATGTTTGGAATTTGTAAGGTGCCATTTTTATTTTTTTTAACCCTTGGGAGTATGAGCGCACAATTACTTCTTGATGATGTCATGGAATAAGTGAGATGATGGAATCACTGTTAGTTAAATGTAACACAAATGTTATAAATATTACTGGCACGGATGTATTTAACCCAGGGCACCGCCAACAGCTGTCTCCTCCGTGCCGCCATCTTTACTGCTGAGCGCGGGATATGATGTCATATGTCAGAGCGCCAGGCCGAAGGAAGCTATTGAGGACTGTGCCAACGCCATAGTGTTAAGTGGAGGAAGGCCCTTGGACCTGCCACGCTAGGCACTGATTTCTTCAGCATGGCCCTTTGTAATATTAAAACAATATAAACAACCTGATCTTTACTCCATTCTGGCTCAAAACATGGCGGCACTATTATTCACCATGAACAGGCCAACACTCTCTAGCAAGAAGGGCTGAGCTGGCCCTGTATAATGGATAATTCAATGTGTAAGGAGACTGAAGAAATCGCTGCTTTAATTATACATGATGCAGCTTATTGAATACGGGCCTTCTAAATGTATAGCGAAGACAAGGAGCTGAAACTCAAATCTCCCTTTGCATTTAATAAACCCAAACGACTGAAATTCGGCCCAGATTGACCTCATGATATGGATTATTATTATTAGCATTCCAATTAGTTTTGAATGTTTGGAAGGGTAAAATGCATATAGTCGAGGCTAACATCATATCATTTACTGACAACCCCAAGTCGATCTCGACGGGGTTTATTCACTAAACTACGAGTTATCTTACCCATTGAATGATCTGTTACAAATGACCATGAATAGCATGGCCCTGCGTCACCAACATCTTCACCACTCCATTAGCAATTAGACCGGGATGAGTGAAGCAGACGCCGCATGCTTCACCGACCCTTGGGAGAAATAAAAGAAATACATTCCACGTGCTTAAATCTTTATAACTTAGAATGTAATTCCCATCAGGACATCCCACAGCTGGTTTAATGGGAATTACCTTATTGTACTAATAGAACGTAAGCTCCGCAGGACAGAATTCTGGACTCCGCTTTACCTCTTCGTAGCTCATGGTGTGATGTTTAGCCGGGATACATGTTGCGGAAATCTCATTCATTAGATAATAGAGTATCACCCACCGTATAACCGGTACCGGCGAGTGTTCTGGGTCGCGCTGCTTATTAGCAACTGAACAGGGTGAAGGAAAGTTTTAATGTCGGAGTGACCTCTGCTGGTCACAAGGAGTATTACATGCATGCCAATTTCTGCCCACTAAATGGCCCACTGCCACAGCACTATCACTGCATTAACAAAGTCTGGATACTCCGAGGCCATTAGCCTCCATCCAGTCTATAACATGGCACCCAGAAATGTATAGAAACCAGAAAAAGGCACAGTCGCCAAGCAGTAAGATACAGTATAAGGGAGTCTCCCAACAGCACCAAGAAGCGCAAGTACTGGAGATCAGACTTAAAGTTCCATTGTTACCGACAGCCTGGGGTAGGGCAGAATCATCTTGGGTGGCAGTGATGTGAACTCCAAACATACTGTTAATGCATTATACATCTGGGTCAACAATAGTCCTTAGCCAGGGAACATGCCTACTACCCCAGAAAACTAAACACCCACAAAACCCGATCATCTATAATAATGTAGATTCGCCATGATGGGAGTTTGTAGAAGATATTTTTGAAGGCTCCTGCAGATGGTGCGAGGCTGCCCTGTATAATAAAAAGTGAGAAAGGAGCCTTGAAAGTCACCACTAATTAAAGTTACACATTTTACAGGGCTGCCATCCCATCTTCCAGCAGAAACTCATTGGACCCTGTATAATGGGAACTCCTGCAGACACCTAGATTAGTAAATACAACGGCCTACACGTAACCAACATGAGTCGTACAAAATCCAATTCTGGAGCCGAGGTTACACTTTGCAGAATTACTTTTGATGCCGCGGTCCTTCAGATTTAAGACAAAACAGCCATTTAAGGTTTATCCCTTTTATTTAAGATGTTGGCACCGTTTGATGGCAGATTTGGAGTGTCAGCATGAGAGGTAATATAACTTTTTTGTTCACATTTGAGGGGTTCCTCTGGTGAGAGGGCTCTTCACGTCGTACATGCACTCAGATACTCGCCGGTCAGTGCTCCTTCGAGAAATACTCTTTGCTGTCCTTTACGTTGGGTTTGATGGTGCTGCTACCTGGTTTCCATCCCGCCGGGCACACTGAGAAGAGACGGGACGAGAGTCATCCACCATTCTAAGACTGGCTGTTCTACAAGCCCCCACAGATAACACCCCCCCACACACACACACTGCTTGAGAGGAATGCCATGAGACGAGAGGACAAAAGCCCAACTTGTGTGACATCAGAGGCTACATGCAGAACCAAGTTCTGCCTTACCCTCTCCATGCGTGTCCGTGAACTGGAAGGCCTGCACCAGACGAAGTGTCTCCTCTACAGAGCGGCCCACAGGGAGGTCATTTATTGTAATCTGACGAAGGATACCCTTGTTGTCGATGATAAAGAGGCCCCTGAGAAGAGAAGCGTTCTTAGATCTCAGTGAACAGGGTGAATGTGCAGAGCTGAGAAGGGAACACGATGTCCCAGACAAATCTTGTGTATTTAAACTGACAATAAACACACTGTATTGGGGGGCTTTGAGGGTTGATAACAAAATAGGGGCTAAACGTGGCATCAGAAACAAACATCTGCTTAAGGATAGAGTGTCTGAGATGTCCGTCACATCCAAAGCCATGGCAGAAAATACAGCATAAGTAACTTTACACACCTAAACGATACACCATCCTCCTCCTTCAGGACCCCATAGTCCCTGGAAATCGAATGCTTCAGGTCAGACAGCAGAGGGATATTCATGGGTCCCAAACCGCCCTGCTTGCGGGGGACATTTGTCCTGAAACAAGAAGCGGGTTAATGAGAAACGGACGCTCCAGAACACAGAACTTTAATACGCATTCATTAAAAACACACAAGACTAACAGAACGTGACGGCAGATAACCCGTTTGAATATTTCTTCCAGATCCCGCTCTGCCAGCTTCTAGCATCAGGACTGCCAATCTAATCACCAGCCACATGGTGCACTGACAGCAGTATTGCATTTAAAACACCAAGAAACGACGGACGTTCATACAGTTATTGCCGAGCCAGCTGCGGCCGGGAGATAAGACGGGGGTTTCACGCAGCGACATTGTCTCCGCTGGGTGCGGACCGTCGCTTGGTGCACGTCCGATAAGAATGGATGCAGCGGGGAGATTAGGCGCTCCACACCCCGATGGATTTTGCCGAGTTAGTCTGAACGTTTATTACTTTATGAAGTATGAACGGAGGGTCTCACCATGCCAGGTGCGAGAAGTGAGAGTCCACCGAGGCACCGACGACCTCGCAGTTTATCTTGCGGAAATCTTCAACATGATCGCTGAATGCCGTGATCTCGGTGGGGCAGACGAAGGTGAAGTCCAGGGGATAGAAGAACAAAACTACATACTTGCCTGAAAAAGAAAAAAGCCATAATACATTGGATTTACCTTTACAACAAAAAAACCCAGCTGTAGCCTAGAGGGCCGTCAACCAATGGATTTTGGCATTAAACTCATTTATTAATAACTTTTACCGGTAGGCTGGTGGAAAAACCAACGTTACGCGACGAGATTTATTTGGCTTGCAAACCGTACCCAACTCCCAGCTTTTTGTAATATGTTGATATATAAATAAAAATACTGAAAAGTTTATGTCTAAGGTTATAGCCACTAGAGCAGGGTGGTGAGAACAGGCGTTAACCGGTCACATTCTGTTACAGAACCCGGCACACGCATGTTGTCACGTTATAGCGAGCGGTATCCAGACACACGTGGTAGATTCCAGAACAGCCAGCGTCTCTCCAGATCCATTAAACCACAAAACGAAGCTTTCAGCGGCTTCTTACATCAGAGATCCAACCGGGCATTTGTATAAATATCTGAAATCAGAGCCGCCAGGGGTCGAGGACCAGACGTTACCACCACGGGGGATAAAAGACTGCCCAAACTTACAGAAGAGACGCAGTCTGTTACACCGTATTTAGTGATCCAATTCAGAACCCAGACATATGGATAGAGAATCCGTTTAGTTTGACAGCTAATAGGCTGGGCACTGTGTACATTCTGCTGACGCTCCCTACCATAATCTAACAGCCATTATTACATTATTTTATTGGAACTGCACAGGAGTTACACGCTGCTCTCAAAATGGTCTATTACACCCTAGAAAAAGCAGAGATCTGGGACAAAAATGCCACATTTAAGTCTTGAGCATCCCCCCCAGGTAAACACCTGCCACCGAAAAGGGGCAACAAAGCAAGCCGGGAAGTCAAGACGTTTGATTTCTTACATTGTCTCAGATACCTGCCTTACGCCCGGTAGAATGTTAAGCACACGGGGTTCCCCTCATAAGCCCGCCATTACCGCCATTAACTTTATATGAAAGCGGATGTTAATATCACAGGCATGGCGCACAACGCATGTACTTAGCTAACCCATACAGCACCGCAGAATGTTGGCGCTGCATAAAGGCTAACAAAATATTAAACATTCCTCTTTGCCTTGTAAGCGGCATTCATAGAACATTCCCCATAACCTTCACTATAACCACCCCATACACACAACAAAAAACTCTGAATGAGAGAAAGCACACAGACCGCGGTAATCGGATAGCTTGACCTCCTTAAACTCCCCGTTCACAACGGCGGTAGCCTGGAAATCAGGGGCCGGTTTCCCAATCTGAGCCTTTCCTGATGACATGATACCTGAAAATGTAAAAAATATATAAAAACACACATATATATATATATCCATGAAGAAAAGGCACATTCGCAAGGTTTCATACTAAAAGTCAGATCATATCAACGTTTGGGTCTCCTGCCCTGAGCCTTCATCAGAACAGGTCCTGCAAGGGCCCCTATTTTCTTCATGGACGTCTATTTGTGGCCAAGGATCAGCTCCGGGGCAAGTAAGTTTATGGTTTAGAATATGCCTTCCATTCTTGGGACATATGTGTATATATATATATATATATATATATTATTATATATATACATATAAGCTATGCTTTAACTATATACACAAACGATTACATGATTAAAATAAAAGAGAAAACAAAATATATATATATATATATATATATACACACATAATGCACCTTTGGTTCTATAAGCAGAGATACAGCTACCTAAAAGTGCACCTGCCAACTGACACCGGTCCATCACTAATTGCCTCGATTAACGCGCTCATGATAACGCACTTGACCCTTTAAGACCACCCATTACCTCCCAAAGTCCGCGTCTCCTCACGCACCGAATGAAGCGCCTTCTAGAAGACCCCCTATATAACCCTTGGATTGTACCATCCGCGCGCCTTCTGGAGGGAGGGATTTAAGCGGGTCCAGCCCTCTGATAGAGACGTTGTTACAGGCATCCATTCAGAAGGCATGCAAAAGGCGTTACTAGTCATATATCGTACGGTATAGAAAGGGATGCACTTGAAAATGACAACTTCCCAACCCCTCTCTGTGAGGGTGAATGGGATAGTCCGCACCTGCAGCCCCAGCTCTCTTCTAGCATCGGTTCCAACTACTGGCTCTGAGCAGGACCATATGAAAAAAAGCATTTTCCAGGGTGTTTATTGGGTGGTCTTTATTATAATTACAATTACATGACATAGTATATATATATTTATTTTTTCGGGTTTTTATAGATTATTATTAGACATGTATTATAATTAGGGGGACGCCTAAGGAAGAAAAAATCCTTATATGATTTTTTTATTGCAATAATGTACAATATTGTTTTGTTTTTTAACCTAAGGTTTCAAACAGTGTTTTTTTTGTATTTTAACAATAAAAACAGCCATGCACTTTATGGATCCAAGTTCCATTTTAAATTAATTATGTGGCAATTTAAAAATTGGCTAAAGGGTAAAATGCTTCCTTTTTTTTTTTACTTTTTGTTGTATTTTATTTTGTATTTATTTTTTAAAATTAAATTACATTTCTTTTACTTGCAGTTCCACACTTGGCCACTGGGGGTGTCTTAAATGCGCTGGACACTGTAGCTGGATTCTTTGTGTGCTCTTTCGTGGGCCTTTCCCGGATTTCATTTTGCTGAATACGAGTTGGCCACTACTTGCCCCTTTGCCTTGCCCCAGGGTTAGAAGTCACTACCCCTCTAATCTTTATCATGATTCATTTTCATTGCACACATGTTTATTTGGCTATCCTGAATCTAAAACGAGGCCGAGGACTGATTAAGGTCTTAACATCAGGAACGACGGGTGGTCTAAATGGGCCCAATGGGCTTATCTGCTGCCATGTTTGTTTCGTTTAACTCATGACCCTCATGTCAGCTGTTGCTGGGAGGCTGTTCCACTTATATACCACCTTCTCCATAAAGTAAAACGTCCTTACATTACAGCCAATAAGAATCAATTGTATTCTGTATATCAATAGGTGGCGAAAGCCCCACCCCTTCCCTAACCACACTCTTTAAACCAAATTTGCCCTTCTTCGGCCATTTGTCACGTTGGGAGGTGGTAAGACTTGATAAAAAGCACCAATCAAAATTCAGATCTAAGGCAAATCATGGCAGCCAATGACAGCAAAGAACGGCATGCACTCTGTAAACCCACCAATGGGCAGCGACGTTCAGTTAATAACAGTAACATGATGGCGGGGCTGGTACTGTTTTGCGCGTTAGTCCCACTAAGCCTCTTGCGGTGGATGGATTTAGGCCCCGGTAACAATCTGCTGCTTGCAGGCGGCTACGAGACGCGGGGAATGGACCCGGAAACAGCAAAATACAAGAATGAACAGCTTAACCAGGGTTAGCCATTTTAACGGCGGTTCCTACATCCTGCTTTCTGATTGGTCGTTGGGGTGAACCAGCGTCTTTGGTAACCAGAGGCAACTTTACTTTGAGCGCTGGTCTAGGACTGAGCCAGGGCCCTGGATATGACATCATATCCTGTGTGCCGACTCGGCCCGCTCCGAGTGATGTGCCCCTGACCACAATGCATTCTCTGGATTCTTATTGGTTGATGTCAGTCACGTGTCCTGTAACCCAGGGTAACGCATCACAAACAAACCGTTACCTACTACGTAATGCTAATTAGCTTAATTAACTAACCTGCTAATTGATTCCACTTCATTTATCATCAGAGTGGCCACACAATCCTTTACATCCACGTACTTCCCAAGTGTCCCTCTTTGGGTTGCACAGTCCCTCTTTGAGGTGCCCCGTCCATCTTTCCTCCTCTGATGCCCCTTTTTTCCGGAATGTTTGCTGGGTATGAGTGGATCTCGGCCCTAAAAGTTCATAAATGGCAGAAAATTGGTTTGTAAACTCATTTTCTAAATAAAATACACTATTGTCCAAAATGCCCCAGTCAATTCTACAAATTATTAACAATAGGTCAAAAAAATGTGATTTTGTACCCACTCAGCAAACAGCCGCTGGTATCCTCTATACAGACAAACATATATGATTGTGGATTGTAGGCTTTTGAGTACAAGGCCCTCTATATCCTCTTTTTCTGTAGTTATCACTCTGCATGCCTCCCAACTATCCTGCTTTGCACAGGACAGTCCCAATTTTGCCACTCTATCTCGCTGTCCCGCCGAGCTCTACCTCAGTCCTGAATCCTGCGGTCTCGATTTCATTCTCTGGTGCCTGGGTCACCGGAGAATGCATACTGCTCATGCGCAGCATAACCCCCTACTGCAAATGAAATACAATATGAAAGTAACATGTTGCTTATATGATCTTTCTTTACTGTTGCAGAAATAGAGAAGATCAAGTTCTCTAAATGGGGTCCTTGGCAATGCGACTGCCGGCACAGCCTCCAAACCCGCCGGCGGGAGGTCAAATCCCTAATGGGACTCGTATTCATTAACAGCGAGAGCACCCAGCAGAAGAAGCCGTGCTATCGCAGAGATTGCCCTCAGTGCCCAAAGGCTGATTGCCTGTGAAGCCCATGTTACCGATGGGACCACGACCCCGGGAAGAAGATGCCTTCGTAACAATTCCACCATTGGTGCTAAATGGCAATAAACTCATAGAACGGAACCCATAACGTTAACTTATTCACTATTTTTGTGTTGTCTGAGCAGATGGGGGGCACGCAGAACAAGACAGAACGTCAGAACTTTCCTATTGATCAGACCTTGAGACCCTTAAACGATCACTAAGCATCACTGTAGTGACTAGCCAACGGGGGCAACCAAATGGTTTTGATAGTAGTCCCCATGAAGACGGCGTATGATAGCTGGGGGGGGGGGCGCTTGTGTGGAATACACCCCATACATATTTGCCCCTTTCCCCAACCTGTGTGCATACACGGCAAGCACTTCCACAGCCAATCAGTGGCAAGAGATGTTGGACCTGGGGGAGGAGGGCTGCTACTGCAGCATGTATATTAAAATACTCAGAGAGGGTTAGGGTTATTCACAGAGTGCGTTATAATTAATTCTTCTTTAATAGGGTGGTCAGGGACATTAAACTGTCCCTTTAAGTCATCTGTATTCAAGCAGGAAATTCAGCTTTGGTATAGCTGCGAGAAAAGCACCAGCTTGGAAGTTCATATGTCATTAAAGTAGAATGGGACAGCATTCTCTTGGTTGGGACTGGCCTGACCTAAGCTAGGATAGTTGGCAACTATGCATGATTGCCAAATCCGATGTAAGCAATCCAGTAAGAGCAGTAAAACAAAAGGCTGATTCCCACTAGTTGAAAAGTATAAATTACATACAATAAGTAACAAAAATACAATTTTAATAAGTTGTTAATAAATAAAAATCGCGCTAATTCGTCGTATTTATTATAAGGACAGATGATTAGGCGAGCGCTTCGCTCCTGAGACTGCATCCTACACGGGGATGCGCAGCCTAAAATATGTCCTGCGCAGAAAGGTTAATAAAGTTTGTTGAAGACGGGACTAAGCCGATTGGTTGCTGGGTTTAAGGAACGTCACCAGGATTGCGCGGGAAGCCCGTACTGTTGCCGGAAGTTCCGAAGTAAGCATGGATCTGGAGGATTTCGAACGGGATAATTCCCGCAACCATCTTTTGGTCTCCTCCGTGCCCGATGTGTGCAGGACTGAGGACTGCTGCCTGGGGATAGATGAAGCTGGCCGGGGGCCCGTACTGGGTGAGCGCTTCCTGTGGTGGCTTCACTACCGTAGTGGTTTGAGTCTAAGGGGGTTTATCTTCTAAACGGAGCGTTGACAGGAACATTGTGTCTTACATCCTTGGCTTCATTATAATTTATAAAGGGTCACCTCTAATGAGCGTCTGCAGCAGACAAAGCTTTACCGGCCCTGTATAATGTATAATGAAAGCATGGAGATTTCATCACAGTCCCCCTTACACCTTGAATTATGCATTATACAGGGCCAGCACCGCCTCTCGTGCAAATGGAACCTACCGGCATTATCCCTTCATAACAAGTTGCTACAGCCACAGCTCACCCTCCATCTCTCCCTTTAGCGAATAAGCCCCTAAGTCACGGGTGGCGCTCATACAACTCCCCCAGGCCCATCAGTCAGGAGGTCTCTGCTTGAAAACCTCACCCATCTGTGTACAAAATAGAAAAGCGTGGGCTGCTGGAAGCCTCGGGTTGAAGGACGGGGTTGACGCTGACCATTTTCCCCTGACTAATATGACTTCTGTATGTAGGGAGGTGGCATGTAGGTTTGGGTGCTCCAAAAAGAGAACCATTTAAATAATTATGGGGAGATCCCTGTATCTTCGGTCCTGATCGGGACTTGGCAGTTATTACCTTACTATGGGTTGTCACAAGGAGTCCTGGCCATATGTGGTTTCGCTCATTATTGCAAGAAAGAGAGGAAAAAAAGAAAAGAAAAAACTTTAGTGTTTTATCTTCCTTCCACCTAAACACATTATTTTTATAAGAGGGTGGTTGATAAATGAAGCAACCTCCCAGCAGAAGTGGTAGATGCTAATCGATGAGAGACTCTAAACATGCAGAGAGAAGCCATCGAGGAGAATGGGGTCTGATCTGCAGTCATCTACGTTTCTGTTATTTCCTCGCTACTGCTATGGCCGAGATTCAGCGCTGCCCTGAATTAGCATGGAAAAAAAACCTGATTTACAAATAAATGTAGTTTTTGATCCTCACATGAGGTTTATGTATAATACGGCGATTTGGCAGGGATCCTGGTTTTAATATGTTGAATGTATAATCCTTTTGGTGACTTACGTATTTCTTTATTTCTTTAGGACCCATGGTTTATGGGATCTGTTACTTTCCTGTGTCCCGTAAAAAGGATCTGGTGGACCTGAAAGTGGCAGGTGAGAAACCCGCACGCAATGCAGAGCACAAATAATGCTCGTGTCATCCTTCCCTGGTAACCTAACTGCCTAAGGTCTGTTACTAGCCTGTTTACACTGGTGTACTTTACATATGTCATATATACATACATACATACAATGTGTCCAGTAAACTTGGCAGATTGACCAGAGGTGCTTTGAATTTTAATCTTTCCACAACGCATGCAAACACTCCTACACCATGATACTTATGCATGATACATATCCCTTTTTGTCTTTTTCTTGCTTCTGTTTACTGAGTGTAGATTCCAAGACGCTCAGCGAATCGGAAAGGGAGCAGCTCTTTGAAAAGTTGAATGCTGCTTCGGATTACATCGGCTGGGCTGTGCACATACTATCGCCTAATGTCATTTCTACCAGTATGCAGCAGAGGTAGTAATGCATGTTATCTGTGGGTTAACTACATCTTAACTATCTTATTGTAACTCATCATCTAAGTGCCTTACTACCCCGGGCTGGGTTATTGTTAAAAGATGTTACAGGGGTAATAAGGCACTCAGGGGCCGGGTTACTGTAATAAGATGTTACAGGGGTAATAAGGCACTCA
>VKOC01006710.1:0-22395 GCA_009364415.1 Spea multiplicata
GCCAGTGATGTCACAATGACATCATTATTATTTATATTATTATTTTAATGATTTTTTTATTATTGTTTTGTAAATGAATAACGGGTTTTTTTTTTCTCCTTCTCTGTTTCAGGACAGGAGGGGGGTGAGAGACATGGTTTCTCTCTCCCCTCCCTGCTATCCTCCTGCATCGATCACACTGTGATCTCTATGCAGGTCCTCACAGACATGCATAGAGATTGCAGCCTCTGTGCCTCATCGGAGGACAGGATGTCATCCAATGAACTTCTGGGTTACGTCAGCAGTGACACAACCTAGAAGGGAAAGCCTGATCGCGCGATAGGGCATTTTAACCTGCCCGATCACGCGATCTGGCAGTTTGAAATGTAAAAGCTTTCCGGCTTTCACCCTGCAAGAAGGGCTGGACGTACCGGTACGTCCATAAGGGATTCTTGGAATTAGTTTTTTGGACGCACCGGTACGTCCATAGGGGATTGAAGGGGTTTAAAAGGTTGTCAAGACGAATCCAATTTTGGAATTTAGGAACCACTCACATGAATGGACCCAATTCCAAATAAAGGTTTATCTTTATTGACAATGAATCAAAAAATATGGCAAGGTAAACCAAATGTCTCAATCACAGCAACAAATGATCACCCGCACACCTGACCTTCCCATAGGACTCAATCGTAGGTAAACACTCCCAACACGAAACCTCTTTATAAAGGAGGAGGGGTGTAAATATGTGATTAAAAAAAATAATTACAGTACAGTGATTGCTGAGTTATAACCATGTATTTTATTTGAATAATTTTGTATAACAAATAACATTACAGATACTTACTTTAGATGGAATCGGTAAACAATCGAACAAAACTTTTTATACATGTATGCATGGACCATATTTTTATAGTAGTGTCTGGTATATCTGTATCATATAAACCTCTTGTATAATATTGCTTTTATCTAATATATTATCAAAGTATGATAAATGATAGAGGTTAGACATTTATATATATATAACATTATAACCTCTGTTACTACTCTACCGTCTAATTGAATTCCAGATTGCAATGGATACTAAAAAAATCAGTACCCCAGTTCTAATGTTTCTATCCTTTATCTATAAATTATCGATAGATAACCTTTATCGATAAAAGAACCATTACACCCGTCTAGATTGCCTGGTTTTCCTGATGTAAGACTCTCAGTCCTTGGTTTCTTCTTAGATTCAAAATAGCCATATCCTTATACCATGCAAGCTTTTACTCCCTCTCCTTATGTTACATCTGACCCTCTAGTTTTAGAACAGTCCAGCCAAGAATTACCTATAAATTGAACCCTTTGTAATAACATGTTCGATAGAATATCTCAACCAATGGATAGACAAATTAATTTCATTTCTATCTCCTCCAATTAGTATTTTTATCATTACACTGTGTCAGGATTGGATTTGGAGTGCAAGAGCAGAGGATAGTCCAAAAACAATGTCAGGAACAGTCCAATAGGTCAGGGCCCGGCGGTGATCAGAGAAAACGATAGTCCAAGCTAGGGTCAGGAAACAGACAAGAGGGGTAGACCAATAGGACAGCCAAGGGTCAAATACCAGAGAATCCGAAAAAGGATCTATAGCAAGGGGAGCTGAGAAGAACAGGACTCTGGATCCAAGGACATACAGGAACCAAAGTTCTGGAACACTGGAGTAAAGTGGTCATAGTCTGAGGGGTTTTCATAGTGCTGCAGGTATCTACTCCGCCCCTGTGTTGAACAAGCTCCTCACTGGATTGGTTGCCAGAGCACATAGTTACATAGTTACATAGGCTGAAAAAAGACATGCGTCCATCAAGTTCAGCCTTTCCTATATCTGATAATTTGTTGCTGTTGATCCAAAAGAAGGCAAAAAACCCCGGCTTCGCTCTTTCCAATTTTGCACTAACCAGGGAAAAAATTCCTTCTTGACCCCAAAATGGCAGTCAGATTTCTCCTTGGATCAATAAGCTGTATCCCCATAATTAAAGATTATATCCCCGAATATCATGTTTTTCCAGGTATCCATCCAGTCGCAGTTTAAACGTCTGTACAGACTCTGATAAAACTACCTCTGCAGGCAGAGAATTCCACATCCTTATTGTCACTGTAAAAAACCCTTTCCTCTGCCTTAGACTAAATCTCCTTTCTTCCAGTCTAAATGCGTGACCACGTGTCCTATGCATAGTCCTGTTTATGAACAGATTTCCACACAATGGTTTGTATTGGCCCCGAATATATTTATATAACGAAAGTTTATAAATATTACTATTTATGTGTATGATCATTATTGGTGGATAGTTGACAGTGGAGGCAGGCTTCACCTACCCTCCACAGGTGTGCAACATTATGCTGATGTCTGGGCAACATCTGAAAGTCTTCCATGGGGTTTGCTGGAACTTTAGGCTGCGGTTTTGGCCTACCGCACTACCGCGATCACAGGTAGACGCCGCTACTACAGACCGCAGCATCGGCCTACTCCGCACTCACTTTTGGAAGGCCTGCAGTGACGGAGGACAGCTGGGGAGAGCAGGTAAGGGTGAGAAGGGTGAGAGGGGCATGACACACTGACTGTATGTTTCGTCTGAAAGCAATACCCACAGGTACAAAAACTGTCATTATATTTCTTGAACGCACATTTTATGTTGCAGCACTTATGGACTAGCAAAACATGTTCATGATTGTGTTATTGTGAACTTGTGTTACAGATGATCCACTTAATAAACATTGAAAAAATTTAGTAAAGTGTCAACACATTTCGCACAAAATAACTTGCTGGATCATTTATAAAAGCTTCCCTTCTAGATCACTTTGACAAAAAATGATTTGAATGCAGCTGCACTTGACAGGCAATGTTTGCTCTGTTCCCATTCCTCTGTGTACGCTAGGAAAACATGACAGATGTCCATTTCAAGCTTTTACTATAACACATCGCAGAGGTTTAACTACTTGGTTATCCTAAAGCACTGAATGCTTGTGAATGCCATAAAAGTTACAAATAATTTTATTCCAGTTAAAATGATAAATTAACATCTTAGAGTCACCTTAAGGGCAAAGGCCACACATGGTCAAACCCAGTCTGTGTTTTTTTAACTTAATAGTATATTATAAGTCATAAAACTATACATTTTCAAGCACTGACATCCACCGCAACATTTTTTAAATTTCACCACCCTAGAATGTCATGCTAAATTCCCATGGCCCTTCAGCTATGATTGAATTAGAATCCTACTGTCAACTTAATGACCACGTGCCCTTCATTGCCATGAACAGTCGTGGAAATCGAGAACCTGTCAGTTGTCTTTGATATTCCATCGCTGGGACAATGTAATGTCCCTGAACAAAATGTTCACCGCCTGTATGTGTTGTCTGAAGTCACACATATATGTGTATCACCTATGGTTAATCTTGTATAGAACTGAAGAAATTTATCAGAGGTCAAATATCCCACCCTCTGTGGAGACAGGTATGTTCCTGCCTTTCTACAGACAAATCTAAGAAATAAAATAATGGCAGAAATAGAGGTAAGGAAAAGAAAAACAAGGAGGAATGATGGGCACAGAAACCTGAATAAAAACAGAGACAGTATACTGTATATGAGTGATCAGATGTGTATTATTGGGTATATACTTTAATGCCTAAATATCTATGTGCCAGCCCGCTAATGAATCCCTGGCCTAATAGTCCCTGAATTATTTGGTGTGTATATGATTATGAATGATACAGTTTGTAGTGGCTATGCATTGGGATTTCATTGGCGAAGATACTTCTGTGTTTGAAGAGAAAAGTGTTAATTGGTAACATTAGTAAATCTTTGTAAGATGGGAATAGGTATTATACTGCACAGAACTAAAGATTGGATTAGAAGCTAAATGATCTATAGGGTTTTAGATATAAATATAGACCTTAAGAGGTAAGTTACTGTATTTTCTATGCTACTTTATCATATAATAATCAAGTATTTGCTCATATACTTTAGGATCATATTTGAAGGTTTACCAAAACTTATGTTTTGTGTGCTTCTCATACTAACTCTAAGCCTCAAGCAATAAGCCAGTATCCAACCTCATGCTGATGAGTCCCATGAGTGGTTATCTGGCTTTTGCACCTCTGTCCGAGCTCTGTTTAAAGTCTGTCTGGTACAGTGTACATTTACTCCAAGGGGTCCATGTAAAAACTATATGAAGAAGTAAAACAGTGATCATTGTTACCCTTATTTGCATTTGTCTAACCAGAATCTCTTGCAGTGGTGGCAACACTACAAGTTTAGGATTCGATGTGGATTTGATGTGCGTCGATTAGTATTTCACCTCTACTAGCTCCTTAATTTAAGTTGTTTTCCATCACCTTTACGCCCACCATAAATTCTGTTGTGTTGGGTTTTCATAACAATTATGTTACAGGCTTTTTTTCCCCAACATTTTCTAAGTCATTTAATCATATCCTCTTAGATGTGCCCTTGACTAAAAAGCTTTTCAAATCGAAGATTCAAGAATATGTTTCATGTAATTGTTGCTATAGTTGCTATAGTCCACAGTACTTGGCCAGAGGTTATTATGAATGGTTCCCAAGGCTTGAATAGCGTATCTCAGTAATATGAGCATAGCTGGAGGTCAATGCTGTATAAATCTACATCATTTTTTATTACTGGTATGACCATAATACAGCATTCGCATGATCATAAAATGGTGTGGAACAATAGCAAGGAAAATTGTGTTCTGCAAAAGCTATGCCTACACAGTCAGGACTATATACCAGGATAATTACTGTTTTTAAAGCAATGCACTTGAAGTTAAAATGGGTACTGTATTTGCTCGATTATAAGACGACCCCCCCAAATCTGAATATTAATTTAGGAAAAAAAAAAGAAAAAGCACTGATTATGAAGACGCCCTATAGGAAAAAAGTTTTTACCAGTAAAGTTAAATTATGCTAACTATTACTTTTTTATAACAGGCTAATGATTGAGAAATTTTTTTTTGTTTTGGTATTTCCTTGTATTTTCCAACCTGTCCCCCAGTTACGCACATCTGCCCCCAGGCTTGCCACTCTATATGTCACTGTGCCCCATGATATGCCTTTTAACCCTCTAAATGCCACTGTGCCCAATGGTATGCCTTTTGACCCCCTATGTGCCACTCTGCCTTCAGAAATGCCTTACACCCATATATCCCATTCTGGCATTTAGGGGGTTAAAATGCATATTATGGGGCAGAGTGGCATATAGGGAGGTATAAGGCATTTCAGGAGGCAGAGTGGCGTATAGAGGGTTAAAAGGCATTTCTGCCTTAAGGGGGTTAAAAGGCATTGTATAGAGCACTCTGCCTCCAGAAATGCCTTATACCCCTATATGCCATAGGGGGTTAAAAGGCATATTATGGGGCAGAGTGGCATATAGGAGGTATAAGGCATTTCAGGAGACAGAGTGGCGTTAAGGGGGTTAAAAGGTATTTCATAGAGCACTCTGCCTCCAGAAATGCCCTATGCCCCCACTTAACACCCCCCCACACACACACAAACAGACTTTCCGGTGCTTCCAATTTCCTGCTGTATTCCCGGGGCAGTGGGTTGACGCCTACGCGATTCACGTAGACAACGTCTGCTGCAGCCGGAAGGAGGCGGAGTTGGCAGCAGGGGTTTGTCTGCGTCCATCGCGCAGACCTTCCCCGGCTGTCAGAGATCAGATCTCTGACAGTCGGGGAAGTCTGCGCGATGACGGCAGTACAACCCCCGCTGCTAGGCCCCACCCTCCTTCGCTTGCAACGTAAGCGTCTACGCGGATCCGTAACGTCAACCTCTGCCCCGCAATACAGCAGGAAAATGAAGCCACGTAATGTGTGTGAGGTGTTAAATGGAGGAAACAGAGGATTTCCAAGGTCCCTGCACGGTCGGGATCGATTAGAAGAGACCTCCGAAGAAGACGAGGGTTATTTTTCAGAGCAAACTCTCGTCATAATCGAAGGCCAAATACGTAAAATAATTGCATATATATATTTATAAATTATATATATGATTTATAAATGAAAATAAAACAAAAATCATGACAGAACAAGAAGGAATGAGAAAAATGGCACTATACCTGAAAAATATATACATCGACGTTTGGCAGAAAGAAAAGTGTGTTTTAAGGGAAAAGCCAATACAGAGACAACAGAGACAACAGAGTACATCAAACGTGGGCATTTGTATAAAGTGATGTTAAGTGAGGTGAGTAAAAGCAAAGGACACGGATGACCTCATGCTTCAGACTAGAAGCACAGACAACGATTACTTTTATAAGGCCACTCTCAACAGACAGATGAGCACAGAAGTCACTGGAACAGAAAGTGATTTTGAGTAAATGGAACAAATAGGAGGAACTTTGCTTCTTGAAGCAAAGAATGTGTTGGGAAACATATAAGGCAGGTGCAACACAGACAGAATGCACGTGTAAAGTAAAGAATAGGAAAACACGTCATTTGAACACGATCTTTACTGTGTTATTATCATTGCCACAAATTATTCCACAATGTCCACACTGTGAATCAGATTTAGTACAATAAATAAAATGATAAAATAGGATATACATTTTGTAATTCTCTATTCAAAAACATAATGTTAAAGGTACACACTAGCCATCATATGCACATATGAAACGGAGAGACCTCCTTTAATACACAGTCTTCCTCTTGAAAAAGCATGGGGGGGAATTCTGCAGAACCCCCATATGCATTTGCCCTATTGCTAGCACCCAGCTATTTTCTCTGCAGGAAACATCTTTGGCTGAACACATCTCCTGGCATGTGATATACTTACAGCCAGTTGGCACCAGCGCAGGCTCAGCAAATATTGGAAGACCCTTTAAGCACTTGCACAGAAAATGTTCCCATTGATTTCAAAGGCAGTGCTGTCCTTCCACTGATTGGCTGATTAAAGCAGCCAATACGTGACAAGAATAATCAGACCCATGAAGAGACCAGCATCTGCAGCGCTGGATCTGCAGCTTCTCCTCAATATAAGATTTTTATTTTATATGAACTCCGAAAGTCCTTTAATATGCAATATTGGTGAGGCTGTCTGGGGCAAACTGTCCCTGTAAGACCACACATATGTGTTAAATATTTATACTTGCACCAATCTGTGCCTTGTTATAGAGGCTATTGTTTGCCATTGATATACTTGTAGAACAATAGAAATACAAATAATTGAGTTATATAATTTACCTGCATAAGATTTGCTCATAAAACTGAAATTGTACACTGACCAGAAAATAAACAACAAATAAGCTCTTTAAGCACAAATATATTTTGTAGAATAACCTTGTAGAATCAGCTCAGTAAACTGCAATAAAATCAGTCAATCAGTATACAAAAGAAACTTGCTATGGTATTTTATTCAGCTTCAGCCTACTTGTTGTAATGTGTTCCCTTGGAAGAACATTTATTTATATTACATACAAAAGGATTCAATTCCATTAGTGGAAATAAATGAAACTGTGTATTGTAAAAACAGCATTGTACAATACTTTAAATTAAGAAACTACTGTTGAATTGAGTAAGGCTACAACAGAGTCACAGCAAACTGAACAATGTAAGTTCTACTGCAAGAATATAGTTTTAACCCCTCTGGGTGCCAAAAGATAGCATAAGTTACTTGCATACAAATAATTTGATGTATTTTCTTTATACAAATTTAAACTAAAGAGGAACATTATTTCCAAGTCAATTCCAAGTTACTTGTTTATTTAAAGGAACAGTTCAAAAAGTTTGAGGTTCACATGGCCCACATCCCTTCTCTTGAAGGTTTATTAGCAGGTTAGTTTGCCATTGAGCTGGATTGTGCGTGCAGGAATGAAACCTGGACTCTGCTGCTGTAGACAAAATGCATAGAGAGTGTAGGGTTTTTTTGTTTTTTTTTATAGCGGAGGAGAAAGAGGGGCACCGAGTGGTTTTCGCTTACCCGCTCCGCGCCCCTCTCTCTCCTCTGCGAGCCCTCTAGCTCGGTCTCGGTGCCGGCTTGTAATGATGAGCGCCGGAAGTGATGTCAATTTCCGGGTGCCCAGCATTACAAGCTGGCACCGTGGCAGAGCAGGGAGACTTGCCGCAGGACTGTTTAACGATAAGTACAAAGGGGGGAGGGTAGATAATGGCGTTGGCGAAGTTTAAAATAGCGGCCCACCCCCCCGGCATCGGCGGGGCACCATTTTAAACTTCGCGCCCAGGCGGCATTAAGTCTTGGGCTGGCCCGGTCCAGGACACATATTTTTTTATATATTGCTGAGCACCCCAAATAAAATGTTGCCCTGCGATTGTTAAAATTTAAAGTTTTACGAATCTGAATGCACAAGTCTACTAAATATACCTTATTTCCTTCTTAGCACACCTCATATGAAACATAGACAAATTTCTTAAATCTAAATGAATAGGCAGATATAAGCCATAGCGTGATGTGACACCTCTGAAAAATTACTTTTCACAAAACAATAACTTATATTAAACTCTGGGGGTTTTTTTAGAGCAAAGTAGGTCCATTGATCTTCAAATCAAAGATTTACCAGATTCCTATAATCTGCAGTGCAGTTGAAGAATCTTTATTCATCTTTTAATAATTACTATACACCTATTAATTATTAATATTTTTCATATTTTTTCATGTGATTCATCATCAAAGTAATGATACTAGGAGATGTGTGTTCCAATCCACGTTCCTATCCACTGCTCATATTCTAAAATTCCTTTTTTCTAAGTTTCTATTGCTTGTCTGGATTCTTTGATGCTGGTCAAGTCTTCCTTTAGTCTCTTTAGCCACCTCATTGTGCATATATTATACAATTCCACTAGAAGACCACTGGTCAAAAGGTCTGGTAGGCTTGTTCACTAACCAGATTGTGGAATAAATCATCTTTTAACCTCAAAATGTTAAACACTCTCTCCTGCCTTATAAAATCCATATTGTCAAACTTCAGCTGACCTAAGTCTACTTTAACCTATCTAAAATTTTGGCGACAAGGATTACAATTTTCAGTGGAAAAGTGAAATAGCATATTTAGTGAAAAGATCAACATTTCATCATAAAATACAATTTCATCATGATTTTGCTCCCCCTACACATATCTGCCTCTCCCTCACAGTTTGTTTGACTTTCCTTCGGTCACCTATAACCTTTTCCCTGTGCCTATTAGGCTTTAATCAGTGACCATTTTAAACCCTACTGGTTTTCTTAATCAGCTCCTTCCTTTTAGCAGCCACAGTCCTTACACATTTATGGATTAAGTTATCTCTTCCACCTTCTCTGTAAGCAGCTTTTAACCTGTCTCCAATTGATGAAGTGTAAGCTTGTGAGCAAGGCCCCCTTCTCCTTATGTATCTATCTCAGTTGAATTGAGTTTGTCATAACTAAGTGCAGCATATGTCTGATGCTTTCGATGACCCTGTTAACAGAAGTATATTTTAGGTCTGATAAACTATATCTTCCATCCTTCATGTCAACATTTATGAACAAAGACATTTCTTTCTGCAATACAATTCTGATAGAAGCAATTGCTCTACTTTCTTTCAATTTCAAAAAGCTGAATGTTATTAATATAGTTCACTTTTTTTCTACTAAGGTACATTTGAGCAATAATTTAATTTCAACATTGCATTAAGCCAGTAGCAATTCATGTGATGGAAGGACTACATTGAAGAGATGAAGCTTTTTAGGATGAAAAGCATACTTTCTCGATGTGTGTATAATCAATACTGCAGACATTAAAGAAGTAATATCGGCTCTCTATTTACTTTTATTTAAAGTTTAAGAATATTTCTACAAAATGAAAAATGTCTTTTTTTATGAAGCTTGCAATGACACTTTCAATATGAAATATTACGCTATATTAACTGAGCAACAATCCAAAAGGTTATATGAAAGATGTGGTTTAGAATCCCTGAAATGTAAAAAAATCTGTAAAAGATACTCCAGATTGTCAATGAGATCTCGGTATACTGGTCATTTTGCTTTATTTTATTTTGTTAATATCAGTCCTGTCACTTTTGGCCATAGATTTCAGCTTCCTTTAATTCAACATTTAAACTAAATACCTCCAGAACAATTACACTGATTGCAAAACATAAAGCACAGGCCATAATTGGTCCTAATTTATGAATGTTAAAACTTGTAATGAAAAGCTCCCTTTTAATTCTTGCTGATGCTGTTATCGGCCTATGAATTAGATTTTGTGGTGATCAATCAACTATCCTGTGGGTGAGACTATGAGACTGATTATCTCCGATTTTCCTAGTGAGCTTTGAATCCCCAATTATCAGCATCTAAGCACTCATGAGAAGAGGGCCATTAAATGTGACTAGCAAGTGTTCCTGGCAAAGGGAATAAGGTACTGGATTGTGCTTTTGTACGGCAAATTCCCATATTGTGGATCAAAAGTAAAGTCACGACCTTAGGATTTCTCAAATAATAACCTGAGTATAACGTGGTGTTCATTCATGAAGGAATTATTCATTTCTGAATAACATGACTTGATAACCATGGTCTCCAGTAGTATGGCCAAAATTAGTTCTAGAAGTTAGGGGCATGGAGGTAGGGTTTCATTGAGTAAGCAGCTTATAGACTGCCTTAACCCCTCCACAACAAATAATGTACCAGGTACGTCATGAAAAGATGGTCCTACAGGATCCATGACATACCTGGTACATCATTGTTTAAAAACACTCCCACGTGCCTGCTATGGGGACACTTCTGTTGCTGAATGCTTTAAGACCGAACTGGTCAGCCAGTCAATTGCAAGGATACAGTCAGATGACAAAGCTTGTAAGCCCTGCCTTTGTCTGTGATTCTCCCCTTCTCACTTTGTTTAGAAAACTTAAAATAAAGGAAAATTATATATAGGAATATGGGGTGGTTTCTAAATCAAGGCAATATTCTGTGGCATACATGGATCCTCCAATTCCAGGAATGTCCTTAAAAAGGGCACATTGTCACCTTAATCCTTAGCTATACTTATTAAATAACCTACATGAGCAATGTCATATATATATATATATATATATATACACACTCACTGGCCACTTTAGTAGGCACACCTTGCTAGTACCAGGTAAGACCTTATTTTGCCTTCAGAACTGCCTTTATTCTTCGTGGCATACTTTCTATGCTGGAAACATTGCTCAGAGATTTTGGTCCATATGGACATGTTGGCATCACCCAGTTGCTGCAGATTTGTCGGCTGCACGTCCATGATGTGAATCTCCCGCTCCACCACATCCCAAAGGTGCTCTATTGGATTGAGATCTGGTGACTATGGAAGCCATTGGAGTACATTGAACTCATTGTGAAACCAGTTTGAGATGATGTGAGCTTTGTGACATGGTGTATTATCCAGCTGGAATTAGATGGGAACACTGTAGTCATAAAGGGATCGACATGGTCAGCAACAAAACTCAGGTAAGCGGTTGCATTTAATGCTCAATTGGTACTAAAGGGACCAAAGTGTGCCAAAAAATGTCCCCTACCCCATTACACCACCACCACCAGTCTGAACTGTTGATACAAGGCAGGATGGATCCATGCTTTCATGTTGTTTACTCCAAAGTCTGAACCTGCCATCTGAATGTCACAGCTGGAATCGAGACTCATCAGAGCAGACAATGTTCTTCCAGTCCTCCATTGTCCAATTTTGGTGAGCCTGTGCGAATTGTAGCCTCAGTTTCCTGTTCTTAGCTGACAGGAGTGACACCCAGTGTGGTCTTCTGCTGCTGTAGACCATCTTCTTCAAGGTTCAACATGTTGTGCGTTCAGATATGGTATTCTGCATACCTTGGTTGTAATGACCTCTGACCTCAACAAGGCATTTTCATCCATACAACTGCAGCTCGCTGGATATTTTCTGTAAACTCTACCAGCCGTTCTGGCATCAACAACCATGCCCCATTCAAAGTCACTTAAATCCCATTTCTTCCCCATTCTGATGCTCGGTTTGAACTTCAGAAAGTTGTCTTTACCACGTCTACATGCCTAAATGCATTGAGTTGCTGCCATGTGATTGGCTGATTAGCTATTTATGTTAACAAGCAATTAAACATGTGTACCTAATAAAGTGGCCAGTGAGTGTATATACAAATGTAGGCACACACATTATATATATATATATACACAGTATGTGTGTGTGTCTGTGATTGTGTATATACGCTATCGTTTTCATCTGAGAAACATTACCTAACCTAAGGCTAAGCAGAATTCATAATGTGTGTATCATGTAACCACTAGCTCATCCTATTGATTTTCCCTGAGACAGTATGCTAGCAAAATGCACTTCACGGTGAAATACAGTCCTGTCTGGAGCATCACCCTTTATATTTTTAATTCTGATTACAACATTTCACCTTGCTGTTAGATTATGATGCTTCTTCCAATCAGTTATTAAGTTCAGAATTATACTTGAGTGACCTAGAAACATCAAAAGGAAATGTATTTCTGTGTGCTAAAGCATATTTTATCTCATCATTTTGATGATTTATGTGTCATTTTATTTTAGAGATAATTTGTTAGACAGCTTACTTTATGGGACCATTATGAAAAGTACAATAAATAAAAGTAAACACTTTCAAACAAGAAAGAGACAGAGAGAAAGTTACTTTATTGCAGCATAATAATCAATGTAAAATAACGATAGCTGTTATTCCAGTGATGCTCAGGGCACTTGATTTTTTATGCGTTCTCATCCTTATTCTTCAGTGTCAGTGATGTATTTAGAGCTAAACAAAGGTAATCCCTGGATTCCATACACACAGGCATTGTTTCCTTGAAACATATATATACTACAGTCATCATTACCCATTCCCCAATAAGACTTGTAAATCAGTAAACCTATTAATAAAAACATAAGCTATGTAAGGTTTTATAATCATATGGTATTCTTAATCACATAATAATATTAGTCTAAAGAGCGACTTGTTTACAGGGGTGAGCCTAAGGCTGGCGGCACCTGAGTGCAGTATTTCTTGACCTTCCCCTATTCCATAATGAAAACATATGCACATACTAACATGCAAACTCACTCTAACATCAACTAACTACCACCACCCTTTTCTCACTAGCAATACTACCCCAAGGCTTACCCCCTTCACTCTAGAACTACAAGCCAACATACTCTCATGTTAACATCACAAACTAACATACACACTAATGCTAACACCATATTCTACACCATACATACAAGCTCTTATACCACTGTACAAGCTGACACACACACACACATTGAATTGTACCTTCTCATGCAAGCCATCCAATGTGGTATATCTCATAATGTGTATTCACTGTCCTAATTTAGCTCTGCACATAGATAAAACAAACCAGGCTCTAAGACAGCAAATTAATTCACATAGACATAATGTGAACACAAAAAGGACACACATTTAGGAGACCCCTTTTGCCAAAATGGACACAGTAACAAAAACTTGAGGGTCACCATATTGATAAAAAAATTACCTAAAACAGAGAGAAAGGAAGATATGGGAATACAAACTTATCTGACACACTTAATTCAGGCCTAAACCGTGATAAAGAATATATGTCACACTGTCCACAAATTTTATCTACAGACACATAGTCTGGAGCCGTCTTTAATACTAAAAGAGACTGTTTCTGCCAAATGTTACATTTTACACAAGCACAAATATAGTTGCATTTCCCTTTGGCATGAGTATACTAAGGTAATCTCAATAGACATACTCTGTGTATCGTGCTGTGACTGTCCGCATGTTGTTTTATAAACGTATGAACAGTTCCTGCTTCAAATGTATAATATGCCTGAAGAAGAGATTTAGATCTCTGGAAAACTTGCAATCTATTATACTTCAGCTAATAAACACATGCTTCTTTCTAACAGCACAACACTATAAATAAATATACACATACGTCTAAACACACACTTTTACTATCATCAGTGTAACCTACCAGATATCCCTACCTCGTGCAGATGCCTGCCTTCACTGCAGCTTGCACTCTCTGTACTAGCTTTCAGATAGAACTGATGACGCACTGAAACTAATGACCAAAGAAATATAGGAGGCACATACTTTTAAGACCTCTCATTTTACAGGAAGAAAGACAAGTAGAAAATATACAGCCCTTATATGGGGACCAAAACATGGCAGTCCTTTGCATAGGACAAAGGACCTTTGGCCCATGCTCAGGAGGGCCCTGCACTCTCAACTGTCCTGCACCTAGGTACCTTGCAAAGGGAGAATGAGGGCTGAGAGAGAATTGGGATGAGAGATAGTTGTAGGTGTTTATAGTGTTAATGTATGTTGTTAGCATGTGTGTGAGCAAATTATGTTAGCATGTGTCTGCACCAGTGTACGCTGTTAGCATGTGTGTCTGTTACTGTATGGTGTTACTGTATGGTGTTGTCTCCAAAGAGACATAAAAAAGGGTAATTTAAACAGGGAAACATACACAGAAAGGTACTACACAACACAGAGAAGTGGGATAAAAAGGCATAGAGATGGGTGAAACGAGATGGAAACACACAAACACAGCAAAACTACAAAGTCTGCTCAAAGCACTGGGTGATGTCAGATAAAAGATTTCTTTGGAAAGGGCACATCAGAATTAAAATCCAAATAACGTACTCTGCGATATATAGAGTATAATTTTTAAGTGGATATTCATCTGAAATTATTAATTAAAATAGGATTTGGACAATTTTTTGTACCTATTGAAAATGTTAATATTGAAATTTCCAATCATAGTGGATATGATTATGGGTACAATAACAAAATATAACATAGAAAATATACAATATCTCTAATATAGTCAGAGCATTCAATATTCTGTGATGTAGTCTACCCTTTCTTAACCTCTTACTTTAATTCCGATATTGGTTTGTGCTGCATGCCTGACTTGAACTGAACTGATAAGTTTTCATAATAACCACACATTTACTGAAGTGGCTATTTCGGATTGATGAAATATGATGAGCAGAGAAAAGCAGTCTGGATCTAAATTATTTTTTCACAGAACAAATCTGGCTAATGTGCCTAACATAACTAATCCCATCAAATTCTAGCCGTAAAAAAAACAAAAAAAAACTCAATAGCGCTTCATTGTTAACAAGCTGTTCTTCGCAAACAACTTTATCTGAATTTTACGCTAGCCTATTTTGCAATTACCTACTGACAAAATATGTTTGGGGGGCCTAGGAGATAATAAATGTATCAAATTAAATATGTAATCCATTTCGAAAACTTGAAATTTGCAGTAATTGCTGGAATTTAAGGAAACAACCCAAAATCCACCATGTTTTTTCAAGAAACTGAGTTGTAATAGATTTAATTTAAAATGAAAGTTAAGTTGAATTTTAGATATTTTTATACATATACGTATGTATGTCATATATATATGTCAGGTGGAGGTGAAAGAGAACTAAGAATTAGGTAACAGCAGGCATTATTAAACTCGTCTACAACCACCACACAAGCCAGAAACTTGCTTTTCCCACAGAAATCATAGTTCTACCATCACTGCAAGGAATTCTGGGTAGGTATATGCAAACAAGGTTAGCAATGATCACCTCTTTTGCCTCAATATTCACTTAATGCATGGATCCCTTAAGACCAAATGTCTGTTGTACTAGACAGCCTTTAAACAAAGCCCGTGAAAAAGGTACAATATTCAGACCAAATCATGGACAGCTGTTTAGTCTTTGCAATGTGTTATAAATGTAATTACTAACCAGTATGCCAAACTAGATCAGTGACTGTGTAGGTTAAATCAACCAAGCATCTGATTCAGCTATGTTTTTGCATTCAACAGCTGGGTTCATTTTGTAAATGTTATAAAATGTTAACTGCCCAAACATCTGCAATACAAAGTAATCATTTTTATAAAGCTTATTTTTGGTATTGCATACCACAATAACACTTTTCTGCAACTAGACTGAAGAGTGGAATATTAATGCAATGATTAACATATTTCTGCTGAGTACTGAGTTGCTAACTCATCTTATTATGGTCTTCCAAAATTAGTTTGTGTTTCAGCTGGTTTATGTTAACGTAGCAACCAAGCCATCAGCTAATACTGGCCCAGGCTAACCCTTTTAGCGGTCAGGCTCCTTGTAGCATCACTGCTCAATTGGATGGTTAAAAGGGAGATCTTTCCAACCGCCACTAACACTATAGTGGACTTTGCTGTTTAAGTCCCATATTTAATTTTCGCTTGGCGCTGTGGAAGAGGAGTTGGCCAATGCCGCTGCTCTGAGTTCTAACCCATGGTGCAGCTAAGACAGTAAATACAGCTCTGAACCAAGCTATATGCTATGCGTAACTCTACATTACACTAGTTTGGTAGAAGGACAAACTAAATGTTATTTCTATTAATCACAATGCATGTAACTGAACACACTTACTATCCTGTTAATAAAAAAATAAAATATTATATCCCACTGCATAATAAAAATAAAATGTTTATTTAATCACAACTCAATATTTAGTATATAAACCACAGTATTTAGTGTGCCAACGAGATCTGT
This sequence comes from Spea multiplicata, assembly GCA_009364415.1. Taxonomy (NCBI): domain Eukaryota; kingdom Metazoa; phylum Chordata; class Amphibia; order Anura; family Pelobatidae; genus Spea; species Spea multiplicata. Next base: position 16,511 of record VKOC01006710.1, read on the forward strand.
GTAGTGCGCTTCATGCTTAGCACCGGATATATGATGGAAAATCCCGGCGCCTTGCTCTCCCACCACAGGACTTCAGCAAGGTAAGTGAACTACAAAGGGGGGGTAGATAATGAAAAGTGGGGAGAGGGTAAATAGTGAGAAGTGGGAGAGGGGTAGATAGTGAGAAAGGGGGAATATATAGTGAGAAGGGGTAGTAAGAATATTGAAATAAATAAAGAGTGAGAACGACTGTGAGAATTAATTAATGTGTGGATGAATTGTATGAATAAATGAGAGAATGGGTGTCCATTTATATTTTATTGATTAAATGCAAGCAATTATATATCTCGATATTGGATTTCTCTTTTAATAATATATGTTATTGATTATAGATAATGGGAATTCAATATGTACAGTGGATATAAAAAGTCTACACATCCCTGTTAAGATGCCAGGTTCTTGTGATGTTTAAGAATGAGACAAAGATAAATCATGTCAGAACATTTTTCACCTTTAATGTGACCTATAACGTGAACAATTCAATTGCAAAACAAACCAAATCTTTGAGGGGGAAAAAAACAAAAATAAACTCACAATAACCTGGGTGCATAAGTGTGCAGACCCTTTTAAAAATGGGCCTGTGGCTGTGTTCAGAATCACTTTCAGACTCATGTTAAATAGAAGTCATTACACACCTGTCATCATTTAAAGTGTCTGTGATTAATCACAAATAAAGTTCAGCTGTTCTAGTAGGATTTACCTGTTGCATCTGAGAACAAAAGCCATGGTCCGCAGAGAGCTTCCAAAGCATCAGAGGGATCTCATTGTTGAAAGATATCAGTCAGGAGAAGGGTACAAAAGAATTTACAAAGCATTAGATATACCATGGAACACAGTGAAGACAGTCATCATCAAGTGGAGAAAATATGGCACAACAGAGACATTACCAAGATCTGGACGTTCCTCCAAAATTGATTGTCAGGCGCCATCCAGGCTGCGAAGCTGCATGTCTTTTGTTTCTTTGTCTTGCTGTGGTCCATTTCTGGATTTCCGTATGTTCTGTCCTGAACCTCTGATTCCTTGATTCCAGTCTTGCGCTTTGCTTCAGCTCTGTTTCCTTTATAAGGTGTCCCCCACCCATGTGTTCTGTTTGTCTCAGTCAGCAGTCTAAAGGTATGTCCTTCTCGGTTCTGTGTTTGGATTCAATGTTTAGTTTATTAGTAATTCAGTAAGCAGGGTTTAGCATTAGGACCCACCGTCATTGGAGTACTTTGGCGTAGTGGTGGGCTAAGCATACTATGGCCATAAGACGTGACGGAATCTCCAATAGTTTTCATACAGTCCTAGGCTAGTTCCTGTATTTATGTGTGTCAGCCAGTGATGTAACCTGTATCCCTGGTAGAGGGGTATCCTGTCCTGTTCATGTCAAATCTTAAGTATTCCTAATCTTGTTCCCTGTGGTACGCTTTATTATGTATATCTTGTCTGGTTATGTTTCTTGCTTGGTCTCCCTGTCCCTTGCTTTGTCCCCCTTGCTTGCTATGTTTCTCCTGTGCTCTGCTTATCTTTCCATACTCCCAGCCTGCAGCATCCTGCACATGATTCTACTGGTATGTCTCATGCCTGCTCGAGGGTGCCTGCAGGATATCTCCAAGTGCAGTCACTCTGCATCAGGCCCTGTTCTATTCTGCTACTGTGCAATAACTCCTGAACACAATCTTTGGGCGCTCTGCGTCATTACAGACATTTGTATGGACCCAGTTCCTGACACTGATGAAAAGACAAGAAGAAAACTGGTGAGGGAGTCCTACAACAGGCCTACTGCAACATTAAAGGAACTGCAGGAATTTCAGGCAAGTACTGGCTGTGTGCTACGTGTGACAACAATCTCCCGTATTCTTCATATGAATGGACTATGGGATAGGGTGGCAAAGACGGAAGCCTTTTCTTACAAAGAAAAACATCCAAGCCTGGCTGAAGTTTGCAAAAACAAACATCAAGTCTCCCAAAAGCACGTGGGAAAATGTGTTATGGTCTGATGAAACCAAGGTTTAACTTTTTGGCCAAAATTCCAAAAGGTATGTTTGGCGCAAAACCACTGCACATCACTCAAAGAACACCATACCCAAGTGAAGCATGGTGGTGGCAGCTTTGGGGCTGTTTGTCTTCAGCTGGAACTGGGGCCTTAGTCAGGGTGGAGGGAATTATGAACTGTTCCAAATACCAGGCAAGATGAAGTTCACCTTTCAGCACAACAACCCAAAGCACACATCCATATCCACAAAAGCATGGCTTCACCAGAAGATTAATGTTTTGGAATGGCCCAGCCAGTGCCCTGACCTGGGATGACCTGAAGAGAGGTGTGCACAGGAGATGTCCTCTCAATCTGACAGATTTGGAGCACTTTTGCAAAGAAGAGTGGGCAAATATTGCTACGTCAAGATATGCCATGCTAATAGACTCATACCCAAAAAGACTGATTTATCTTTGTCTCCTTCTTTACCATCACAAGAACCTGATATTTTAACAGGGGTGTGTAGACTTTGTATATCCACTGTATGTATTTGTAAGCATAAATGCGTGGAAAAGCATTAGTGTGAGTGTAAACATTATGCTAAAAATGTAAAATTGGGTGAATATATTAGGTCATTTATTTATTTTTTAAAATGTTCTACTATTGTGTCATGTGTTTGAATTTATGTAATAATTAATATTTTATAAGTTAATTAAGAAATAAATATCCAACATAAGCATACATTCGGTTACTCAAACATAGTGTTTTTAATTACAGAGATTTAAACATTTTACCATAATATAGCTGACAAAGTCTCACAAAAGAAATGCGAAAATGTGTAGGGTGTCTTCTGATTTGTACAATTGTTGCCATGCTGATTTAATCAAATTGCATTCATGTAATAGGGTGATTAAACTGGCCATGTTTTCCATTTATATTGCTGACAAGCACTGGGAAATTGAATCCCTACAGGGTGCAGGGTGAATAACTAAGCAATCCTTTCCTTAAGTTTATACACAGAGATAATGCAGTGTCGACAGAAAACTCTTCCCCAGGGAGTAAAGGGGGGTAAAAAAGTTGGGGTTCAGTGAACCTAACATGGACGTCAAGCATGTATGCATACATGTAAATAGGGCCTTTGAAATGTGTGTGTATGTGGCGGCATGTCAAGAGTGGGGACCTCACAAGCATGTGGCATATGTACAGTACCAAGCTTCATGCACGCTTTAATAATGAGCCAGGTCCCCCCTTACTGTTACTGAGAGACACAATAAAACACCACTTGGACTGAACACTGTTACATTAAAAGGAACTTATTGCTTTCTAAGGTATCAGCACAGATGCCAGAGGATGGACTATTGATATTAAAAAGACAAAAGCCTTATCATCCCCCCTAGTTACAAGAGGAATCCTTAAAATTATCATTAATTATGTATTATCTATCGAAGACATAATAAAGACACATGGGTCTCAGGACTAGCATAGACACAATGTATTCTCATTTGAAAATATTCCAAAAGAGGGACGCTGCAACATACTCTGCATAAAAAAAAATCATCATATTCAGCATTTTACTAAAATAGTAAAGTATGCAAATGTTAATGCTCAAGCAAATGAGAATAGTATAGTTCATTCTTTTGGCTTGACGACTGTTTTGTAACCTTTTTATAATACTATAAAGCAAAATATTAAAATGAAAAATGTCTAAAAGAAGCTAATATTTATGTGCAGAGAACAAGACTATATGAAACATTTGTTAAACTTCTTATACAATTCCTATACTGTATAGAAAGAGACCATTACTAAAAAAATGTTCCGTAATTCTTCATCTCTTTGGTGCATTAGCGCAGAGGAAAATAGCATTTATCTGATAAGACAGAACTAAGCATTTCCCATTAACTGTGAACCCAAATAAATCTTGTATTCTTACAAAGAAATTCAGAAATCCATTTGAGTTTGATAGGATTTATAAATAGTTATAATGATAATATTTTACTATTCCTTTTTATGTGTTGCCTGACTTTTGCCTGAGTTTGTCTACAGTTCCGCAAGAAATAAGATTAATGTTTCACAATTTTCATAATAAAGTAATGCATACAATTTCTGAATTTCAGTTTTGCCCTGCAACAACCCTCTTACATCCCACCCATGAGATAAATGATTCCCTTAACAGCACTGCTTATATATTAATTATATTGCATACCTTTGGCTTGCCCTATGATGTAAGAGCAAGCGAGGCATGCAACTGACTTTTGTCTGTTTTTTTGTCTGTTCTTTTTTAAATATTTTTTTACTCTGCGTTACACTTTGGATTCAAACTTTGAATCATTATTTTCCCTTTGGTTTCCAAGGTAGGCTTTTGAATGCTTTACAATGCCCAAGCAGACACAAAAAATATTTACATATATAAAATTATGCTTAGACATTGAACTGAACAATATTCTCTAGAAAGTAACAGAAGGCACCCTGGGAATTAGGTTATTTTTACCACTGGATAAGTGTTCAGCTAATCGTATCAGTGATTTATTCAAGAAGGGTGTTGCAGTACCTTTCTCCTTGCATCTCATTAAGAGTACTTAAGTTTGCTCCTTGGAAAAAGTACAATCTGTTTGCTGTGTCAGTCTTCATAACACTGGCATGTGCAATCGTATCCCAACTCTCTGTAGTTTGATTGATGAAGTCAAATATAAATGCAGTCTTACACACTGCCCGCATTCTCTGCCACATGTGACAAACCCTGTAGCATGAGGGCTATAAAATGTCACAGGTAGGGGTCTTAAGCACGGTCCTCTAGGGCAATCAGGCTCAGGAACACCAACTTGCAGCAAAACAGCACTTTATTTTTAATTGCTCAAACAAAACACCCCAAAACAAAATCAAGAAATAACCTAGCTCCCAATTGGAGCCCTCTCTAACTAAACTATGCTGGCCCAGACTGACCAGCCTAATCACCCACTAACTTGACCTCCCAACCAGACCCAGCTAAGCCAGCCTCTGGAAAACCTCACCTAGACAGCACACAAATGGTCCAGGTAGGTAATGCCTCATTTGGCTCAGAGATGGTCTTTTTCAGGGCCTCTCCTTGTACATATATATAGTGTCAGCAAAAACTAAGTGAACCCTTTGGAATTACCAGCATCTACATATGTTTGTCATAAAATATGATATGAACTTCTAATGATGGAAGGTTTAAGTAACACACAAATTATTCTATTGTTCTTGTCCATATTGAATACATCATTAAACAATTCATGTTGTAGGTTGGAAAAAAGTGAAACCCTAGTTTAATCACTTCAACAAAAGCTAATTGGAGTCAAGACACCAGTGGAGATCGGAAAGGAGATCAGAGGTGTTTTAGAGCTACTTTTACATAAAAACACTTAAACATTTTGAGTTTGCTATTCTGAAGAATCATCCGCTGATATGAACCATGCCTCATAAAAAAATAAATCTCAGAAGACCTACCATCAAGAATTGTTGATTTGCATAAAGCTGGGCAGGGTTACAAAGTAATCTCAAAGAGTTTACAGATTCACTAGTCCACATTTAGACAAATTGTTTATAAATGGAGACGATTTACCGTATTTGCTCAATTATAAGACGACCCTGATTATAAGACGACCCCCCAAAATCAAAATATTAATTTAGGAGAAAAACAAAAAGCCTGAATATAATACGACCGTATAGGAAAAAAGTTTTGCTAGTAAATATTAATTCATGTAAACTTTTCATATTTAATAAAAGCTATGGTTGAGAAAAATATATATTTTTTATTTCCTTTTATTTGCCAACATGCCCCCCCCAGTTATGCACGTCTGCCCCAGGCTTGCCACTGTGCCCCCAGAAATGCCTTATACCCCCCTATTTGCCACTCTGCCCCATGATGTACCTT
>VKOC01006711.1:0-19190 GCA_009364415.1 Spea multiplicata
AACAGATTCTCGCACCGGGGCCCTGAAGTTTCTAGTTACGCCCCTGGTCATCACAGAATGTTTTAAATGTTAAGGACATTACACAAGCTACCCTTTACTTTTCCTAACTGCCCAAACCCTCCACATTCATCATAAGATTACATTTTAATCTTCTTAACATGCATATTTGTTCTTAGTCAGAGTGGGTTCTATATTGGCTTCATACCATTTACAATTTACCCCTGTCTACCATGCTATGGCATCATATCACGTTGCACTGCATGTTGGGCACGGAGTAAGGTCACCATGGAGGCTGTGTCAATCTCTGACCTCCCCAACTGGGCTAAGGAGGAGCGGTACACCAGCAGCTTGATTGCCCACTAGGTGAACTGCACGCAGTTTTGAGGGAGAGGGTCTGGTACCCCCTGGAACTGCCTCCCAAGGTCTAGCTATACATCATTGCTGGGCCTTAGGGTTAGTAGTATGCTAGGCAATATGTATTACTTGGACCTCGCCTGCAAGCACTTGTTTGCTTACATTGGTAAGAACCTGGATGTTAGTGTCCCCAGTAGATTGGAACCCAAAACACCTGTCTAGGTCACCTATATGGTAGTGCTGGCCTGGACTTGATATATATACATATATAGAGATATGTTTTGTTACCCTCTAATAGCTCTTCTCCCTGGTCCTTTTTCATCCCATTATCCTCCCCAACACTTCTTCTTGTACACTTTTAGCCATTTTCTTTTCACTATCCATGTACCCACTTATTTATATGTTTATATATTTATATTTACCATTGCTGCAATACCATTATTACCTGATGACCATCTATCATCTGCCTCTTCCTTTTCCACCTTTGTTTCTATCATATCTATATGATATGACATTCCAATGTCCTTTTTACCTTTCTTGACCCATCTGCCACTTTATGTTCATCTCACTCACCAGTTGTTTTTTCCTGTCCCTTATACAACCTTATTCTTTTCACCTTTCACAGATGAACCCAAGGGAGTTCATAGTTCAGCAGCAGAAACTCACCTGAATTCCTACTCTTCCTTTACAACCTGTTGACCCAATTCGACCTGGTTTACCCTAAAAGAAAAATGCAGGGGTCATTAGCATATACTTCAGTATTGCACAATGAGTCAAGAACAAAACATTAATTTGCTTTTCCTATGGTACCTTCTCTCCTGCAATCCCATTGTATCCAGGAGATCCAGGTTCCCCCTTTAAAACAATAAAAAGATTATATGAGTATATAAATATAATAGTAATAATAAAACATTTTTCTATATAAATGCTCTACTGTATCAACCATGCACACATTTCAGTCAACTATTATTTTCTTTATTTACATTTATATTTCTTTTGTTTTCAGGTATTACATAACAGCATAAACAAGTGTGATTCAGTTTTCCCATACCTTGACTCCTGGCACTCCAAAATCACCCTGGAAAATACATAAAGTATACATATGTCAGCTTATTGGTGGGAGTGAACAATACACAAAATAAGGGTTGAAATAAAACTTACTCTTTCTCCTTTCTGTCCTTGGTGGCCCTTAAAATAAAAAAAATATATTGGCATAAGCAATTTGGCTTTTATCTGGCAATATGCTGTCCTTAATTTTTAGACAGTGCCAACACTTTACAAATATATTGCTGAAATATGCATAATCATTTTTAGATGACCACAAAACCCATCTCTGGCTCAGTTCCTTGTAGCACAAACACTTCATAACACAAGACAAAACTTGTTATGTTCCCCTCACATTGCTGGACACAGCGTGGCCGTGATATAATATGTGGGTGGAGATTTAATGTCACCTAAAGCTTCGCCACATTACATGGCAGTAGCCGCGCTGAGCATATCGAAAGCTTTTTTCTCCTTAAAACTAGCAACACATAGGCATCAGTGCATCAACCTCTCAGGACATAATAGGAACTCTATTGGCAAACTCATGATAGTTGGCATGTATGCATGGGGTAAGATAAGAATCAGACTTGTGCATTCTGATTCGTACAAATTACAAATTTACTGAATTTTGGTAAAAAAACAAAAAGCCCACATTCATTTACACTCCCTCACACCTTCCCTCTAACACTCTCATTCTTGTTCACACTCATGCTAATCCTCCATTTGGAGAAAAGGATGCGCATGAGCTGACGTCCTCTCTCGATCCTCCAATCAGTGGAGAGGACCTGCTAAGAACACAAGGACATCTCCCTAATCCTACAAACAGAGGTGAGGACATCACTGCAGGTGCTGCCATTTTGCCCTCATGTGATTGGAGGATCGGGAGAGGAAGTCACTTCAAGGGCTTGCCCCCAGTTGGTTCTTTTGGTGACATCCTCTTCCTCAACTGGAGGATCGGGGGGGGCATCACCACAGCACCGCCATTTTGGCGTTGGTGTTGGACTAACACAGAAAAGGATGTAAAGTTGTACTTTAAGGACCTCAAAAGCCTTCTCTCAAATAAAATTTCTGTTTTCTCATTAATAGGCTGGACGTGACAGAATGTAATTAAATGATGTAAGCATTTTTACCCCACCTTTGAACCAGGGAATCCAATCTGACCTTCTATTCCTGGATCACCCTAAAAACAAAGGGACAAAAATTATCAATTTGAACTTAATTATCAATTATCAAAAATTGTCAATTTGAAGTTATTAATAAGAACTAGTAGGTGCAACATTGAAACTGATTTCTAGGGCTGTATCAATTACCCATATTGGAACCAAAATAATCCTTTAAAATATATGAATAAGGATTTTTACCTGAGGTCCTGGTATTCCCTGATCGCCTGCAGGGCCAATACTTCCTTTTAAACCCTGAAAGCAGAATGGTTAGAATGAAATATAAATATCAAGAATAACGTTACCCAAAATTAATTCTAATATGTTACTTGCAATTATATTTTAGGTGGATCAGTAACATTTCATAAATAGTGGAATTTGTTTTTTGGGGGGGGCATGGAATTAAAATACAGAACCAGGAATATCTATCCTGTTAATTAGCACTTTACAGTATCAATGCAATTGTTATCATTATTAAAGAAAATTGTTTCTACTCACAATATATTGTAGTTACCTTATTGCCTTTCATGCCTTTTAGTCCCGACGCACCGGTCTTTCCCAAACAAATTGTTCCAGTGCACTGTAAATTATAATACTCATAATACCATATACAGTAGTGTTAGTAATTGATTATTACAATGTATTTATCCAAGGCATAAAAAGTAAATATGCCTCAATTTAATACACAAATTTTACGATTTACAAGCCATACTTTCACTCACTATAATGTTTCATATAGACGTATGAGTATATATATATATAAATATATATATATATACAGACCCCTCCCATATATCAGCCTGTATTTATGGGAGGGGTCTTAGGGGGTGCTACGTTTGCATTCTTTCTGCCTCTGTGCGCCCCTCAGTTTCTATATTCTCTCTTTCCTATTCCTCTTCCTTCTGCTTTCTATGAGGTAGGTCTCTTTCTAGCTACATAAAGGGGCATTTTCGGGGTCTAGGTACTTATCCAGATCCACTGGGCATTTTATATCTATTCAGATCCAATGGTCGTATTGCACATGTTTTACATGTATCCATATCCACTGGGCTCATGTTTTACCCCTAAAACAAATATATATAGATATATATTAAAGAAACACAATTTGTAATGGACATTATAAAATAATCAAGAATATATATATATATATCTTATAGATTCCAATGTATAAAGGTCTGCGGTGGATAATTTAATGGTGTTCTATGGACCTTCACAAATCTTGTCAGTACAGATACTTCGCCTATCCCTGGGCCTCATACACATTCTGAATGTCTGTGATGAGCTTTTTTGGGTTCAATTTAATGTTTGTTTTTCTAGTGTGAGAAAGCACGGTCTGTTATGCTACCAATATTCATCATTTATTTTATAAACCTTTATTAGTACTACTTTTCATACATTTAAAAATCACATTTTATATTTTATATATTAATCTGGATTACATTTTATATATAGCTTACCTCTGTTTCTGCTTCTTTTACCTAGAAAAATGAAATTGAAAAAAAATTTGGTGAGAAAAAGAAGCCTTTATGCACCTCTTTTTGTTGGCCAACCTAGCTACATTATTCTGACCTCTTTGTGCATGTCAGAGCCACGGGACAGCTTTCCCCTGTTCCACCAATTGGGTGGAAACTCACCAGCAGATGAAAAACAAAACGCAAGACAGGGATACAGTAGTGTTGAAGATAGTAGCAAGACATTCAGAAAGAGTGTGAGGGAATGTGAATGACAGTGTGAGAGAGAGTGGGTGAGCGTATGAGTGACCATGAGTGAGAGTGAAAGAACCAACAAAATGTAAACGAACATTCAGCTCTCTTTGCTTTGTTTTTGGAGATTTTAAAATGCATAAGTCTAGATGCTATGCTTTGCATTAGCAAAGCTTTTGATTTTTAATATGAAAGTCCAAAACAATGATCTAAACTATGCTCTAAACCATGATAGGTTTACACAAATCTACTATGCTCCTAGGCACATGGAAAAGGTTACATTACTGCTATGGAAATAGAACCTCTATTGTATAACACAACAATAGCAGAGGAAAATAATCACAGGAAAATATGAGAAACCATCAAGATAATGTGCTACCTAGAGCCAGTTTATTGTTTCCTACTTTAAAGCTTCCAAAATAAAACACTAAATTGCTTTATATATATAAATTTACCACCTCATACTTCTTATGCCCCCCAAAATCCAGCATTACCACTTACCATTAAATTAATGATCGTACTAATAGTACTATCCCTTTGGTTACTTGGGTTTGCCAAGTAATTATTACGATAAATTTCAACCGGTGAGCTGGCTATAGTGAGAAGTTCACTTTCCATCGTGTCTCGACTTGTAGCCACAACAAATGTTTTAACATTGGCAGTTCGCATTGTCTCGGCTGCATGTATGATACCACCACATGGGTTTCCTGTAATGTGGCCATCAGTAAGGACAATAGCAAATTTAATATCCCCTTCAGACTCTCTTTTGATGGCTTCAGTCATATTATTTAAAGCACAGTCAACATATGTGCCCCGACCAATGTATTTGACCATATTGATTGCTGTGATAAACGCAGAGGTTTCTTCTGTTAGACCAATGATTGACTCAACGTGATCAGAGAAGTGCAGAGCACCATATTTCCATTTCACTTGGCTGCCTCTTATTTTGACTCCTTGTAACTTTGTTACAAATGTACTGACAAAGATCTTCAGCTCATCCATGAGACTTCCCATGCCAGAATTCAAAGCTACGCTTTCTGATGTGTCAATTGTGAAATACACATTTATAACACACTGGAATTTACCTAAAATAAAAATATTGTAATCAAATAATTTATCATAACCATTATAATAACATAGCATTAAAGTATGCATGTGCACTATTTTGTAATGATTACTGTTTAATTATATTATTATTGTGAAGTCTATACACATTATTTAATTATACACAAGTACATTTTGAGTAATGCATTTGCAGTATATGGCATATTACATAACAAGGTGATGCCATGTTGGAAATTTAAGATGCAGTGGAGTGGCAAGTAGTGTTAGTATACCAAATGCACACTGAATTTTCCTATTGTTGGGCTTGCTCCAGGCTTAAAGCTGCTAGCCGTCATACATTTTCTCAGTCCCTACAGGAGGGCTGCTCCTGTAAGGCACAAATTGTAATGTAAAAACTTACCAGCACTTGTCACTGATGAGTTGGGGTTATATCCTGTTTCTAACTGCCCAAAGCACTGGACCAGCCAGGAAACTACAAGAGTGATCTGTAAAATGTTTCCAAACATTGTGCCTTTTCACAGCCTAAATGAAAAAAGATTTAAAAACATTCATATTGATCTATATTCTGAATAAGAGCAATAAGTGTAAGTAGAATTTATTTTCTTTTCAAATCTGGTCATCATGTCCCCATGTCTCATTTGGGACATCTTTGAAGCCAGCTATTAAACCTTTATTTTTTGAAAACTAGACACCTCAAATGCCCAGATTATTTCAAATGATGGTATTTTAACACTTTTCATGGACTAACTCTTTTCATGGCAGGATTTTTGGGACTACACAGTTAATATTAAATAATTTTTTTTTATTTATATATGTATCATAGTTGATACATAGTTGACTTGCTGTCCTGTGAAGTGTTTCAGTTCAAGCTGTGTCAAGAACAGCCCCGGAGGGGAAGAATGAGACAGAGGGGCCCCATGAATTAAGTGCCGGACGAGGTACCCAGTGTGAATGCCTGGTTTAAGGGATGACTAGGCAAAATTTTGGCACTGAAAGTGTTACGTTTAGTGGCACGTGCAGGGCCAGATGGGAGGGGGTAATTGCCCTCCCTGAGGGGTATATATTAAAGGGGCTTTCACTATAGGGACATTTTTGCAGGTTTTTACACTGGTACGGTGCAGGAGTTAACCATCTATAGGTATTGTTATTTTTGGTGCACAGAGGTGTAAGTGCAGGGCACTGCCCCTGTGAATCGTACGGTCGTGTGACTGCCGCGCTAGGGGATGCCGGCAGTTCCAGCAGGGATACAGGTGGATACGCCCATACCAGCAGGTTACTTAATTGGTTATTAATTCTTCTATTAATGCTTTCATTTTGACAATAAATATTTATATACTGTGTCAAAATGTGTTTGGCTAATAATGGTTGAAATTTTGTAAAACATTAATAAAGGTAGAGTGTCGCGGTGCTGTAGTTATCTGCAGTCCGCACCGTGGACAAATAAAATCCATATCTGACGATTAATAAAGATTGAAATAAAGAAGTGTCTCTTGTCTTATTTGTGAGAGGGACTGAAAACTGGATGCTATTTTATTCATGTCACCCCATGTGTAATAGACAGTGTCAACTTTATCTTCTGGACATGATACATAGAAAACATTTTGGGTTTTTCAGGTTACAAAGACTCTGTGTCTAGATTTTACTAGACACAAGTCCAGTCATCTGTGGGCTGTGATATATAATGTAGCATGTTACCACAGTCTTGAAGTACTAGAGGCCTGCCTGTGTAGGGAAGCTTTAGATGGTTGGCTTATTACTTAGTAATGTCATGATACAACTTCTAGGAGATATTATTACTGAACAAGATGTCACATTATTTTCATGATGTGGATTTACACTAGTTATAATAACAATTCATGGTCAACATGGCAACACATGGAAATTCCTTCTAAGTCACTTTTCACACGGTAAGTACATTTTTAGTTTGTGTTGTCCAAAAATTAGAGATTTTGCTGGTTGCTGGTGCAACTGGTTAAAAACCCAAGTAAAATGAATCAATTATTAGATAAAAATGAAACAAAGTCAGCTGCAGTCCCTGTATATCAGTAATGAACTAACACTATAAACTACTCCAATCCACCTCACCCCAGTAAATCTCTGCTTCAACACTGTCTGTTACTGTAACTGACTCACACTCTCAATTCCCACCAGTCTATGGCTGCTACTGACTAGTTAAAATGGCGTTAGCACACACATACACACACATACATATAAAATGCTTGTCCCTTCCCCTTGAAAATGCTAATTAGCAGCTCGTTGGTCCCATCAATCACAGCCATAGCCATCAATGAGACCTCCCCCGTCATTTCTTTTGGGCTATTCATGTATGTATTCAGTCATGTATCTGTACCCTCCTACACTTTACCTCAACAGGTTGTAATGGCGTCAAAATGGCTTGCAGTAGCGCCAAAATGGGACAAATTAATTGACAAATGTTAACAAAATCTCAGTGATTTTGGCATTTTTTTCCTTTGTGTCATTTAGGACCTTCCTAGTTATCAAAGATTTGTACGAACGCACTAAACTGTCAAATTTTGTAAAAAAATAATGTTCGTAGAAGTCCAAGTGCACAAGTAATGTTCGTAGAAGTCCAAGTGCACAAGTCTATTTACTATGGGTCCTGTGCAGTCTAGTAAACAGACCAAAAAGTCTCGCTTTCTTTTAAGAGAAGCTGTAGTATTTGTACTGAATTCTCTAAACTTGGAGTTTGCATGTGTCATGCAGGACCAATTAAGTTCACTGGGTTAGCTGCTCAGGTACTTTTCTATTATCTTCTGCCAGCAAAGCACTTTCTAATTCAACATCCCATCCTCCCAAATCCAATCCCACCCAGCCTGCTACATTGTACCACAGTTTGTAATGCATACTAAAGCCAGTGAGCTGCAGCGGATACACCTCAATATATATATATATATATATATATATATCTTCATATATGGTATACTGTATTATTGTTTTATATAGCACCATCATATACACACATTATTTTGTAAAAGAAAGACATGACATTTGATAAAATAAATAGGAGAGATTAATACAGGGGATTAAACTCACTGCCTTACGCGACCAAAAAATACTCGTACATTGAATTTTGCTTAAAAAATATTGTATGTAAATGTCCTGTATGTTGTGTTTTGTTATTTTTACTAATTGGTTTGACATGTATGGAGACATGTATGGAGAAATAAATTTTTTTAGTATTATAGCATATGATACAATGGTTTTCTTAGGCTAGATATCTATGAATAGCTAACTTTCCCTAAGTAAAGTGTAAGCTGTTCTTAAGATGGTCACCTAAAGCGAACAATAGCAAAGCTGAAAAATGGCCTTGCCTCCCAGTGGAAAGAATGTGCCCGGAATAGTACCTGTTGTCCCACATCAGCCATGTGTTCCTGGACACGTATGATTTTTCGCATATTGCTGACCAGCACTGGAAAATTTGGCCTTACAGTATGTGGGATGTATAACCTCATGGAAAGGAACTGATTACTTAGCTATACATCCCACATACTGTAGGGTAACACTTTACCTGTGCTGATGAGCAATATATGACAATGATGCATCCTGGAAAACACAGCTGAACCCCTGATGCAGAAAGCCAATTCTTCCTATTGTTTATGATTTTTACATAAAGTTATGAACTAGAATAATAACGCTGCCTACTAGGTGCTCTAAATTACACATTTGTGCCTGCGTGCCCCCAGCTTGCTCTGAATGCCACCCACTTGGAGCTTTAACACCTTTAGTACTAGGCAGTTGTCTTAGGTAAGCAGTTAAGGAGCCTCTGTCTCTTTATAGTGTACTACAAAATATAAAGAGTTCTATAAATTGTTATAGTCTGTCCAAAACAGTTTAACAATCCAATTGTGTATTATTTAGTGGAAAGTGGCTTTTAGTCATGTAAACGTATCATAAATTCTCCAAAATAAATATACTTTGTGAACTGTGGCAAACCTTCAGAATTTAGCGCAAATATATGTGCATATACATTGATCCCACTGCAGTGTTTCTTTGAGTTTAGATGTTAAATTTGTCTAGCCCTGTAACTGATTGGCTTTATGTTCTGCATCCTCTATTCTACAGATTTATTCAAAAGTATTGTTTTGGAAAATGAGATTTCCTACCTTGTCTATGAAAGTTGCTCAGCTGCATCAAAGCATTCAGCTACAAGTGAGTTCTGCTAAAACACAGTTAATAGATGCATTCTTTGTGAACACCTGAAGAAAGTTGATCTTTTTCAATGATCTTTTTTGGTATGTGCCTGCCTTTACTACCTGTCTGGACTTGAATAGCTTAATACATACCACGTATTCTGGTTTGCCTCCTCCTGGAAAAAAAAATTAAAACAAATAGATTTCTTGTATACGATAAATATTTACATTTTTGCAGACCCAATGCTACATATTAAATAACAGCATAATTTTTAGACTTCAAAGTTTGGTTGAACCATTGACCATTATTCTTGGGTGTTTTTATAAGCATGCAACTTACTTTATTTAAATTAATAAAAGACTACAGCTTATAGTTCAGTATACTATATAAACATGTGCAGTGGTGTTTCCAAATTAACATAAGCAATGTATGTTTCTTGGTATACAATGGGAAAATTCATCTAGCAAACTAACATTTTGTACTAAAGTAAAAAAAAAATGCATATTTACTAAAGCTTAAATCTTGACTTACATGTCCTCAACTGCAGCACTGTTGAAATGAGTAGAGAAGACCAAGCAACCCATTAACACACAGGTTCCTTGCATGTTGGCTATTAGGTCATGATGATGACATGTGAGCCCATGCCTTGAATAAGGCCCAATTCAAGTCAATGGAGAGTGCAATACATCCTCCTACCACTTGGAGGTACAGATTTAATTATTTTTGTTTCTTTGGTTTTAGAATTTTTTCTAAATTCTTTTCCAGTGGATAGTGATTTTCCAGTAATGGGAGTTGTGATTAACAACAGATAACTCATTTTTTAAATAAAATTAACTTATATAAATAAGTATGTCTTTATTTCCTTATTTTTTGAGTGGAGGGCACCTGTAACCTCACAATTCCTGATTCCTGCATAGTAACTGAGACTAGGGCCTTTTCTAACATGCCAGCCAGACGCTTTCATAATAGATCACCTGGCAGCATGCTGGCACCATTAGAGTTTTTTACTATTGTTGGTTACCGTGGTAGTAAGCCATATTAGGCCGCCTTCTCCATGTGCAATCAGATCTTTATTTTACTTGTTTTATGCTTAGAGAAGCTGGTAATCAGTCTATAAATAATATACCCCTTTTTGTTGTCCACAGAAAAAGTCTCCATGTTCATCAGTAAACTGCAGCTTTTCTGTTTCAGGAAAGTCTTGTGCAATTTAACCTCCCCACCTTATAGGATGGGGGGCACATGGCTTAGATGCCCCAAAGGTTTTAAAATCCCACTGGGATGGTAGGGGAGCCACACGATGAACTTGTGCCTCACATAGGGTGTATCACCTCACTGAGTGGGGGATATGAATATTTTATATCCCCCCCCCTAACACCATCATACACAAAAGGATTACGGCCAATTTTTATAATTGATTGATTGATTTAATATTTTTTATTTTATTTGTTTAAATGGAGGTTACATGCAGTTTGTATAACTTGTACTAGGTAGTGGTTAGTTGAGTTGATTCGACATTAGTCTCAAGCCCTTACATGTAGACACTCACAAAACAACTTGCATATTCGCTATTATACAACTATGATTATGATTTATTTATTGTTATATATATAGCTTCATCACATTTCGCTGGGCTGTACAATGGGTAAATAGGACATGACAAGTAGTATATAACATAACAGTTACACAGGTGAGGAGGGCCCTAGTCAAATGAGATTACAGGTATTTAGTGAATATGCTAAAGTTATTTTGTGAATGTTGACATGCAAGGGCTTGAGACTAATATCAAGTTGTAACTCAACTGACCACTTGACTTCTTAGTGAACAAAGTCAAAGGTGCTTCATGCAGGAATGCCCAATGTTCTCATAACTCACAAAATATAGCCATGAAGTATCACTGGTATATTGTGAGATATCTCTGACCAGGCATACCCCTTCAAGATGTAATAAAACAAACCACCAATTTTCTAAAGTGGTAAAGTGGAACACCTCCCCCAGCATACTTTCTCTGCACACTCCCCCTGCTACAGGCATACTGTCTCCGTACACCTTACCAGGGACTTTAGTTATACACTCTCTTCACTTCTCCTCTAAGGTATGCTTTTGAAATCTGTGCTTGCAATATGGTCTTTTAAATAGAAGGGTTTATACAGAGGAAAATGACACCCGATGCTGCAAGGGTCAAGTTTTATATATATATATATATATATATATATATATATATATATATATATATATATATATTTTTTAATTATTTTTTTTTTCTCTTTCTGGGCAAGACTGTATAGTGAACATGCAGCACATTTTCTGCTAAATGTGCTTTGTGCTACATTATTACATTGACACTTAGATGATCTTTCTCCCTGGCTCCATACTGTCAGTCCTACTTCCTGACAGGACTGTCTATGTGAAACAAGGACAGCTGTCCTGGATCCAGACTTCATTAGCTGATTTAACTTTGGTCCCCTCAACAGCTGCTATATTTTAGCAGAGGTTGGTGCACCGGCCTTCACAGAGCTATCTTAATCCTTCCCATCTTGGGGCCTGCATGTCCCTGTTGTATACTAGGTATACTATATGCTGCAATCAATCTCCCAAATGGGTCAACATGAAACATGACCAGAAACAATGGAAGAGGTCTGTTTCTGGTGGTGAGAATTTAAAGGGACAGTGGCAGGAAAGTGCTCTTATTGAAACAAATGAAAAATACACATGTGCACTGGGATCTAAACAGACCCCAGCATGCAGCATTCAGCAGAGCCAGTGCAGAATCTGAGTGTACATCATATGCTGGGATATGCATTCAGCCAAATGCATCTCCTACAGGGCATTTAGCTGGGGGGGGGGCAGAGGCAAATGCATTTGGGGGGATTTTACAGAATCCCCCATACACTTGCAAAACAGACCACACAAAAATGTGGGGGCCATGCACCTATCATACACATAAAGGGGATATGATAGCTGAAGTGTCTCTTTACCATTTTAAGTGCAACAGAGCTTTGGTGTATACAAATGATCATTCTGCAATAAGAGCCAGATATACAAGTATATCTGACAGAGCTGGTCCTTACATGGGCCCAGTGGGACCCAGGCAGCACCCAGCAGTGGACAGAAATTTGCTGCCCCAAGACATGTTCTTGCATAGATTTGTGGAGAAAGAGAAGCATTTCTGCACCTCTCTTTCTCCACAAACCTATTTGCATTATTCTAGCTCCCCCTTTTGTAACTCCCCAGTTCCTCCAATCAGGGAAGAAGGTGTGCCCAGAAGATCCACCTTTTTTTGGAATTGCACCAGGAGCAATTAAAGAGGCCAATGCCATCAGGGGATACCATGTCCATTTAAGGGTGTACATGGTCTGCAACAATGCTTAGGTAGGCATTACGCGTCAAAGTTACATCCACATGAATGGCATGACTCAAGCTTTCCCAGCAGAACATTGCCCAAAGCATCACACTGCCTCTGCCGGCTTACCTTCTTCCCATAGTGCATCCTGGTGCCATGTGTTCTCCAGGTAAGTGACACATTAACACCCAGCCATATAAAAGAAAACATGATTTATCAGACTGCAAGAGGGGCAGAGGTGGTAGATAGTGATACGAGGGCATAGATAGTGAGAAATGGGAGTTTTTATTCCTTTCTTTTTTTGGGATGGGGGGGCGCCAGAGGAGTAGTCCGCACAGGGCGCCAGAACACCTAAGGCTGGCTCTGTGCCCATGACCCTATCGCTGGTTCACCACCTTTCCTTCCTTGGGCCACTTTTGATCACTGGCCACTGCAGACCGGGAACATCCCACAAGAGCTGCAGAGATCCTCTGACCAAGTCGCCTAGCCATCACAATTTGGCCCTTGTCAAAGTCACTCAGATGCTTATGCTTGCACATTTTTCCTGCTTCTAACACATCAACTTTGAGGACGTAATGTTCACTTGCTGCCTACTATCCCCCAGCGAAGTGAAAAGATTATCAGTGTTTTTCACTTCACCTGTCATAATGTTATAGCTGATCGCTGTATGGAGCTCTAAAAATGTACCTACTTGTAAAAGTTTGCTATAATCTCTAGGCACCGATTTACGGCACTTTTTTTCTCCAAGATATTAAATGATCCTGCTTAACACTAACATTCCCGGTCTCATATGAAAAAGTTCCTATGCATACTACATAACATAATTAAAGTGGCAAGGCATTACAGGACTGGAGAGCAACCTTGTTACAGTAATAAAGATCATATTTTGGTAATGCGTGAAATAGTGAATTTCATGTTAAACACCATTAAAACATGTCCTCTCTAGCTGTCAGCCAGATATGAAGAACATATCAAATAAGGACATGCATGCTCAAAGGCAGCTGTTGCTCTCAATTATTAGAAATAATAGAAGAGTAAAGGCTCTGCCCAGTTTGGCATCAAATTGATGTGAAAATTACCACAAACCAAACATCTGTTCTAATTTCCACAGGCATAAGCCCAGGGTTTTTGGACTAATAATTCATAGACACAATTAAGCTTGAGGGGATTGATAGTATTAGAGCTCATATTGCAGTTATAAAGTGTAAAGTCAAATGATAATACATCCAATGTGAAATATTAGGTTTCATGCATTACTCATAAATTTCTAAGAAAATGAACACAATTAACAATGAGATACTGAAGCCACTTTGTTTATACATATATGTAAGGGGCTACAAGCAAGCACACTTGCAAAGTTTCACCATTGGGTGGTAGTGTGGCACCAGATGTACACTAATTACACCTTTCCACAACCATGTGGCTACATCTGTTATGGGTAGGCATTACACAGGAATACTGTGGCTGTAGAAGAACCTTGATTACCAAACTGTAGGAGTTCTTTACCCCCCAAAAATCCTAAATTTCCTGCAGGAGTATCTAGAAATAGATGGTGTAAGAATGATTTATGTGGGTTAGTGTATGCTTTGGAAAATTTTCAAATTCCTGTTTTCAAAGTGCATCTAACTTATCTAGATAAACAAACGTGCTTGTGAACTTTGATATGTCTTCGAGCCATCAGTTATGGCCATCAGCTGCCTTGTTCTGTTCCTTTTCCCTGTCCAGTGATTTGCCCTGGATACACGAACAAACATTGTACTTACAAATACAGAGTCTTCCCAGCAGTCCTGGGGATGCAATTTACCTCTGCAATTGTCACTTCCTGTATAAATATCTCAGACCAGACAAACATTATTAATGTATTCAGTAAAACAATTAACTGGGCGCAATTTTTCAATTCTGTTTTTCCGCAACACAGTTGTACACGGTGAGATGTTGAGCAAAACCTTAACTAATTACTTCCTTGTGGTGAACCAAGCTCCCTTTTCCATATACCATTTTAATGCTACTAGAAGCAACCATCTATGAGCTTCTCCTTCCATAAGGCCAAGTCTTCTCAGCATGAAGTATAGCGATATAACTGAGTTCAATCTTTTAACTCTCCCACAAACCAGTCACTGCAAATTGACACTAACTGGGTCTTGGAGTTCTGTACACTCTATGCCACTAGGTAGTGTTTACATTGCATCTGATGATAATTCAATATTATGATTAATTAATGTGCATTATTTGTTTATCATGAGCTATACTTTCATCCTTAAGAAACTGCTTTAGAATGTATTTAGAGTAATTGCAAAACCACTAGTCAATTGATCTTCTTAATGTTACTACCGTATTTAAATTGCTTTAAAAAATTGTTGTTCTGTTTAATTTTAACTACCTTACACCTTGTGCTGGTAATTATTTGCTCGGGATTAGTTTAATTATTCTTCCTCATTAGAATATTACATTTTTGCTTCACCTCGCTGGCAGCTCACAGCCTATGTAGAATCAGGCAAGGAGATGGGAAAGCGTTTTCAGGAATGGAATTGTTATGCTGGTTTTGGTACTGATCTCATCTTCCCCGAGGTAATCTAATCTCTTTTAAACCAAATACCTTAAAAACAGTTACACCATTTAAAAAAAATCAGAAGCAGTAAATGAACCGAGCGAAGCTAAAAGCTAGATAGTTCCCTTTTAAGTGAGTTAGAATGCCTTACACTTCACCATGTAAAAGAAATGAGTACTATAATACTTGAATTGGGCTAACATCTCATTTAAAGACAAGCTTTCGAGAGTCTAAAATAATCCCGTGGCTATCCCAAACTACACAGACTTTACCATCAAACATTTGCTTTAGAGAATAAACGTATCTAGTGCCCTATTATATAAGAGAAAAAACATATTTTAATGTTGTTCAAGAAAATACTGTTTACACTTTGGTCAGAATAAAGTGACTTTGTCAGCCTATAACAATGAATGCTCCTGGAGATTATTTCCCTGTTTTCCACAGTACTGATGTTTGCATCCATAGATACTTGGCTAAAACTTACTCTTGGCAGGAAGATATTTTTCAACACTGTTCATTTGTTTTCTGTGTACAGATGGATGCATATGCTCTCATGTCAGCCCCACAATATGTATATCAGTCAATAGTCTTCTGTGATGTACTCCCCTGCTTTTTTCTCATGTGAATGCAGTCCTCCTACTGCCGAAACATCTGCTCTAGGACATTCCTCAGGATGGTTTTTCCTTTTGTTTAATATATTGTTTCACATTTTCCTAATCTACTGTGGCACATAATGTTGTTAAAAGTCCTGCACACACACATGCATGGTAACTTTCAGTAATGGCACCTTAAAAATGTTATTTTCTCCATAACTGTGTAATCAATGGTTAATGGGCCAACTTCTGATAAGACTGAGCCCAATGGCACAACTTCCAATAGAAATTATTCTCAAAAAATAGTACAAACAATACTTTTGAGTAACTCACACACACAGACATTCACTGACAGATGCTCATACATACTCTCCATTATTTTTACATACTAACACTGATACTCTCTTGCGTGATGCTCTCGTTAGACATGAGATTGTGCCAATCAGCATAGATTATGTCTGTGCTCTCTTTTCTTTAAACACATTTTATTGACAAAACAAGAAATGGCAGACCGGTTCACGAGGTTGAACATTTATACTTGCTAAATGCTAATACACAGACAACTCTGTCCAGTGGGAATTGTGGATGGAAGCATAATAGGACGCAAGTCCCTATTTCCTGTCTTGAGAACATTACTTTAGCTGGCTATTAACCCCTTAACGTCCATTGCCGGGTCAGGCACGTCATGCAAAATGGTCACTTAACGACCTATGACGATCATTTTCTAAGCTTAAACAGTGTTGCTGTAATGGCTTGATGACCCTCTGAGAACTCTGACTCCACTTGCAGGTTGAATACAGGTACTGCATTCAACCATGCAACTCAATGGAGCCCAGCTTTCTAATCACTATGTGATTAGTAAAATATAAAAAAAAATTAAATTAAAAAAAGCTTAAAAAAAAGGTAACATTTCAAAATGATTATGCATCAGAGGAACTATCCAGTTCCAGCAAAATGTAAAAAAATTCCAAAAGAATAAAATAAATAAAATAAAAAAATAAAGTTTATTATTATGAGCAAGTGCTAAAATTAGCGCTGCATCTTCCAAAAATCCTGACATGGAAAAATTTAAATAAAAGCATTTCAAATACCCAAGGGGTGTCTAATTTAAAAAAAATGAATGGTTTGATGGGGTAAATTGTAGTGGCCGGGCTCAAAGATAGGGCATAGGCACAGACTGACCAAAATGGGGGGAAAAAAGCGCATTTCCAAAATGTGGCATTTTAACCCCAAACACCAGACAAACCCATACATGTGGGGTATGACTGTACTCGGGAGATGTTCCTGAACACACATTGGGTGTTGTTTGATAGTGACATATACCTGGAGCTATAAATTTATACCCAAAGTACAATTTGTGTGAAAAAATACCAAAAATGTACTAGTGTCTAGTTTTCAAAAATATATGGTATGATGGGGTAAATTGAATTAGCCTGCTTCAAAGAGGGTCCTATTAGGACATGGGGGCAGAATGACCAGATGTAAAAGTTCCAAGTTAAAAAATGTGCACTTCCTAAATGTGGTGTTTTAGCTCCCAAACAATCCGACAAACCCAGGCATGGGGGGTATCACTGTACTCCGGAGATATTGCTGAACACATATTGTGGTGTTGTTTGAAAGTGACAAATACCAGGAGCTGTAAATCCATACCTGAAGAGCAATTTTAGCGATAAAAACCACAAAGTTTGACAAAACTGGTGGTAGAATAAGTGCATGGAAAGAGTTAAAATTCTAGCATTTGAAATACCTTGGGGTGTCTAGTTTTCAAAAATATATGATTTGATGGGGTAAATTGCGTTGTCCGGCTTTAAAGATACCCGAAATGGCACATGAGGGGAAGAATTACCAGATTTGGAAAAATGGTTTTCAAATAGCAAAACGCTACTTGTACTTAATGTACATAACGTGCAGAAAAACGCAAAAAACATAAAAACATTGAGTATTTCTAAACTCAGGACAAATAGTAGAATATATTTAGTAGGTTCTTTCATTAGCTTTTTTGATGAGTAAAAGATTTTTTGGGTAAAAGTCAGAAAATCATTTTATATGGGTAATTAGATAATATGATCAAAACAATGGTATCTGAAGAAAGCCCTTCTTGTCCTGAAAAAAACAACATATAATTTGTGTGGGTTCACTAAATGAGTGAGGAGAAAATTACATCTAAACACGAACACCGCAAAAGTGTTAAAACAGCCTCGGTCCCAATGGTACAAAAGGTAAAACACAGCCTGGTCCTTAAGGGGTTAAATAAACAAGAGACAAACCATAATATTAACATTATTGTCTCCTTCCAGAAATACCTGATATATCTCACATAAAGAAGTTGGTATCCGGGTCTCGACCACCTGATCCAAACCCCCAAGACGTCCTGAGTGCAGCCATTCCCCCCCCCTCCCTTCTCGGAGCATCTAGCTGTCCCCCCGATGGAGTTGTTTATATGTCAAGAGTCTTAATAAAGAGTTCATGTGTTGTAAAACTTTGGCCCGTCATGGTCTTTGTTTGTCAGTGCTGATGTCCATTCGATCAGGCCCGGACTGGGACAAAAAATAGGCCCGGGCATTTAAGCCTGAGCAGCCCATATTTATTTATTGTTAAAGCCCACCCTTCATGTACCATCTTTGCATTTAATCATTCACACAAATCATTAACACATTCATTAATGCAGTCTCACAAATCATTCAAGCAATTCATCCTCACATGAATTCATTCATTCTCATACGCATTCACACTACCCCCTCTCTTCATCTTATCTGCCCCTTCTCACTATGTTCCCCCTTTTCACTATGTAACCCCCTTCCCCACTTCTCAATATGTACCGCCTCTATCTATCCCCTCTCCCCCTTTCTCACTATCTAACCCCCATCTGCCCCTTCTCACTGCACCCCCCTCCCTCACTCTACTTACCTTGCTGCCGGAGCAAGCAGCAACTGCGACCGCGCCTGTGGCAGGGCAGGATTGACTTAGGGGCTGATGGAGCTGCAGCTCCAGGCCCCCAACTTAAAATAGGCCCAGTCAGGACCAGACTTACTGGGCCTATATGGCCGCATTAACGCAGAGCCCCTTAAGCCCGCCGCAACTACCCCCTCCTAACTATCTACCCTCTCCCTCTTTGAAGTTCACTTACCTTTAAGGAGTCCTGCAGTGGGGGTGCAAGGCCTCTGCCTCCCAGCTCTGCCACTGTATGGAACAGTATAGAGTGATGGGAGTTATGATGTACTTTTAGAGCAT
>VKOC01006715.1:0-13043 GCA_009364415.1 Spea multiplicata
GATAGGTGGCTGGAGAAGATGCAAGTATACAAGTATTCATGTAAGCAATATGGCCATATAGTGTGATGGAATCTGGGTTTGTCTATTCGCTGAGTATGCACTGAATTGTTTGTTTTGTGTTCCTTTTGGTCATTATTATATTGGCAGCAACCTGGGAATCTGAATGTGTATGCCGTTTATGTTAAGCGCTCACCTATTTTTGAATATTTTATTACGTTATGCATATTTGCAGGTTACAACAAAATCTTAGGGTAGAGCAATCCCTCCTACCACACAGGTGCCTCATTAATGTCAAGATAAGGCTTTACATAGTTTGAGAGTCTTTTGGGTTAAAATGCAATGGATTCCCACTGTTTGGTGGTAACCAATACAGCCACGAAAAATTAGAAAGGACCAATCTTATGGGTGCTTTGACACGGTGGCGAGCTAAGCAATGTATGGCCATATTGTGTGACTAAATACCCAATAGTTGTGTGTGATAGG
This sequence comes from Spea multiplicata, assembly GCA_009364415.1. NCBI lineage: Eukaryota > Metazoa > Chordata > Amphibia > Anura > Pelobatidae > Spea > Spea multiplicata. The sequence goes on from VKOC01006715.1 coordinate 484, forward strand.
TATTCAATAGGCATGCGTGGAATTCGTGCAAAACATGTAAGTTTTAGAAAGAACAGTCTTAAGAGTATAACACAGGGTTGTCCCAACATGCGGCCTGCTGTACATAAGGGGTGGCCCACATGAGACCTGCAGCAGTAACCGCAATGCCAACCATTGGCGGATCCTGGGAGTAAGGATAAAGTCCCAGCACCCAGACTTACCTCTTTCTCTCTAATTCCTAAGAGGCGGTGGAGCCAAGTCATACAACACTGCATTGCCTGTCCCCAAGTAAGTAGTGTGGCAACTCGCAAGCTGCACTAAAGACCGGCTGAGGCTTCGCAAGGTAAGTGTCTGTGAAAGTGTGTGTCTGGGTATGTTGGTGAAAGTATGTGAACTTGTGTCTTTGGGTAGGTTATTGTCTGTGTCTAGTTCTGTTTGAGCACCTGGCTATGTTTGTGTGCGCATGTGTGTTAGCGCCGAGTGTCTAGTTGCTTTGGTGTAAGTGACTGGGTGTGTGTTAGCGCCAAGAGTCTAGTTGCATTGGTGTGAGTGACCCTCCAGAGGTCCGGCTCTGGATCCGCTCTTGCCTCCAACTGCCAACCACATCCGTTAGTTAGAGAGCATGCGGTACTATGATACACTCATAATCAGTATGAGTGTATCATAGTACAACTACTACAACACTACCTTACAGTATTATCCCCTACCACCCATTATAAATGCCGAGCTACTGTTGAGTAAAGTATGACTGGGCAGAACTATCAACCCTCCACCATAATTTCCTGCCCACATTCCCTCCACAGTTATAAGCGGAAAATAAAAGCAAATACAAAAAGATTGTGAAGCGAGCAAGATTTTTTTTGTTTTTGCCAGCAGGTTGTTTTCAATGCTACTTATAGATCAGTCGAGGGAGAAAACCTACTTGGCAATATGTGCAAAACATGCCAAGACTATGAAAGACAGAGGTCAGAGTTGATCTGACATACACAACTGTGTTTAGATTATGTCTAAAACGTTTATTTTAAAGACATTTTGGCACTTTTTCGCAAAGTATAAATAACCACAAATCAGCTGTGAACACAAAAACTACACATTTATACTGAAACAACAACGTTTTCCCAAGTCAGGAAAATGTCTAAATGCAGCCACAGTAAAAACCCTTAAAAGGATTTTTCCCCAGAACTGTATTTAGTTGTAGTTTTATCTTAAGAGACTCATGTTCTTACACCAAAAAACACTGTGCATATGGATGTTTGCAATTTCAAATCTATCCCTTCTAAGAGTCTTTCAGTACCGCGTCACGCAGCTGTGGCTTGAAAGATTTGGCGGCTCTCGTAATCGTAGTCAGGGTTTAGCATTAGGGGACGTATGTAAAGTAAAATGGCCTTTATGTCTTGCCAGCAGGTGAGGTGTAGTGTTTACTAACCCAGGAGATTGTAAGTGAGGAAAATATTTTAACTCATAGACTTCACTATGAAGGCCAACACAGTGAGCTCCCCAAAGCAGACATTGCATATGAGGCGAGTTCCCTAAACAGAGTTTAGAGGCATTATATTGCAGAGACCGTAGCTATATGTACATTGCATATGTACATTGTATCAACCAGCGACAGACACCACAAGAGGAATTTCTTCCCGCTTATTGACGGGATGGTTTTCAACAATGTGACTATGGCAATCTATATAAACTGACATACCGATGAGAGGATACAGTAAGCAACAAGCAAAACATCCACTAATGGTGGACTGGTGGATGTGCGAACAGACAGAAGAAACCTAATTGATTTAAACTACGCCAGCCAAGATGTATAGTGAGGTCAAGAAGGTGAAACCACAGCTCTTCTGTCAACTCTCCCTTTAGTCAAACCACAATGTGTGAAATTATGATCTCATCGCACAAATATATCCACATGGAATAGGGAAAAAATGGCTTGGTTGTCCGTTTGTGACCGTTGCAAATTCAAACTCTACTTGAAGCCATTTTATACAAATGGGAAGAACATTATGTTGCTTTTATATGAGACCAGACAATTAACAATGGTTAGCATTGCCCCTATTAATTATTACTATCTTGACCAACTTGTGTGCTGCATGCTGGGATTATTTAAGCTCCCTGCTAAATTCCTTGCAGCCTTTCTGTAGGAGGTATACATCGAGGAAGAGTGTGATGAGGAGGCCTTCTCATGAAATGGGAATGTGACCCATATGTGCAATGAGTGAGCGTTGCAGGGGGCGCATGTCTTGCAACACAAAATGTCTTTGTATTGTGAGGAATGCATAAAACCCCTGTACATTTATTAAAAGGAGAGAAGTGAAATGTCAGACAATGACCTATAAAAATTGGAATGAGCTCATGAAAGTTCACTGCATCAGATGTAATTAAACTGTTCACTGCCAAAGCAAAATGACAGGCAGGAATCTTTCCAGGTATTAAGAGTCCTCTCCTTTCTGTGGAACAGATGTTACACATTTGGAGGAGAGGGTGCAAGTGGATGAACAAGCAATGGAATATTTCTCACCATTCTGAAGTATTAAAAGTATTAAAAAAAAAAAGAGTTTGTTTTAAATACTTAAAGGCACGTAATGTTTGCAACGGCCTTAATATAGAAACAGACCAAATGTATTTTCAGTGGGGAAAGCAAAACCCCATATGTTACGTTGTCTGGTACTGCTCTCCTGGGAGGCTGTTTGGGAACACTTTCCACAGGTGGGAAACTGACTTCCCAGGTGTACCCTTTACGAGCCTGGCATGGCACATGTGATATTCTGTTTATCCACCAGCTGCACTCCTGTGCATGACACCTGTCCACATGTGATTTCTGTTTTAACTCTTATTTTCATTATGCGGCAAAAGAGATCGCCACAAGCTTAAACACACTGACAAAATTAGCAGGCTATTTCTCTTTTCCGTAGTATACGTACACGCCAGCTCACCTGCTTACACTATTCTTTACAACACTGTGGTAGTTATACATCACATTGTGACACCCATAGGCAAGAGTCTCAAAATAAGAAGAAAGCCAAGACTCTGCATGTGTGTATTTCACCTAAAAGTGTTGCTCAACAAAAATACTTCCAGGTGCCTAGTGTGACAGGTGCGCACGGGGTTAAATGTACAATTTAGCACTCAGAGCCCGGTGGGTGCAAACCAGAGCCAGAATTGCTGACCCCACTCCATGTGTGTGTGTGTGTTCATATGTGTATAAGTGTTACTATGTTTATGTAAATGTTAGTATTTGTGTGTATATTATTTGAATGTGTGCGTAAGCTTGTTTGTATGAGTGTTACCACCCTGTGTAAAATAAATAAATGGATTGCAACTTCTTATTTTATATATTTCTGGCCTATTAAGAAAGATATAAGTCTGACTTAGAGCAGCTGCAGATAAGCCCCCACACACTGCCAAGGATTAAGGGGATTCCAATACACATGTAGATGTCTGCACCACGATTAACTATTGCAATGCAGAAGTTATGATACACTTTTTATTATCTGGAAAGAAAAACCTGGGAGGCAGGGAAGTGGCAAATACATATGGGGGTAGATAAGCATTTCCCTTAAATAGAATTATACCAATGTTTACTTTTCTTATCTCATATGTTCTGTAAATATCTGTCATTCTCGATCAAATCTACAAAGATATAGTCAGAGATCAACATTGGTAAACACACTACTAGAATATATCCCGTGAGAAGACGACTTAAGAGTTGCTACTTAAACTATTTGAGTAAAATTAGGTCCTGGAAAGATTGCAGCCTATGACAGGATATACTTGATTTTGCGCTAGATATTTGCAGGCCGAGCAGTATTCTGTAACATGCAATAGCAAAGGACGCACCACAAAAAAGAAAGGACCACACAGCTATAACCTGCATGATGGCAGGAGAGTCCCTTTAAGATCTGCTTTAAGAAAATAATATATATTTTTACCATTCTAACACCTATTAGTAATGTTCTCTAAAATCCAGAACTATTTCCACCAATACACCATAACAACAGTCACGTCCAATATATTTTTTCCATACCCATTTGAACTCACGTTCACACACAGACCCTTTATATTAAATAGCTCTTGACAATTTAAAAGGTATTTGCAGGGAAGGGAGTGTTCATGATACCCTGGAGTAACTCACAAAGTTCTGATATCACTTGCTTATTAGAAAATCTGTATACTTTGTGATTATTGGTGTGTAAATGGCGCACACAAAGCCAACCGATGGATTCCAACAAGGCAAGCTGTAACAGATCTGACTTAACTTCATTGGATGAACGTATGTGTATAAACTGCAGGCCTTTCCAAACATTACAGGCTCTCTGGCAGTGAAAGGGACTACACTGCAGACCTGTTAGGACAGCTCCAGAGTCATAACTCTAATGGTACTCCATTATAACTATTAATAGGAAATAGTCATCTAAATAGTATCGAAAAGTCTGTAGGTTCTAAAAAGTGATCTATATACCGTATATGCAGAGGTAGCAGAACTATTATTAAACAATATAGCTGGGGGGGAAACAAGGTTCTTATTTGTTGACCCCACAATTGAGACATCACTGCACAGTGGTTTACGTTTAAGGTAACTTAATGTACGTAGACAAAGCACCATTTAACCTATGTTCTTTATTCTTTGTCTTTGAAAGTAGCTCGAGCATAGGCATCACGTTTGTTAAACTACCTTGAATTAGGCAAGAACACATATTTCATGCCCCGTTTGCAGCTTCCGTAGACTGGAGCTATGCTACCCTGTTCTAGAGCCACTTCATTCTGATTAAATACTTTGGGTGTAGCTACTTTTGTTCTGATCCTATACATTATCCAAGCACTGCCATAACCTCATTTCCATATCCTGTGACTTCATACCACATCATTACCTGGCACTTCAAAAAGGAAATACTAAAGTAAAGCAATCATCAGTTTAAACATTAGACACTACCATTAAGAGACATCACTGCACAGTGGTTTATGTTTGGGGCAACTTAATGTACGTAGACAAAGCACCACTTAAATATGTTCTTGAACTGTAGAAAACGCTTTAATTCTAAACAGTCAAAACTGTAAATGGCAGGAAGGATTTTGACTTCAATATGAACCGCACAATTGGATGTATAGCAGAATTAAATGGGAATTTATACTTATTTCAGTACAAAATGTACTGTTTCTCCATAAAAACACTTTTGTGGCTCTCATTAAGCTATTTTTGCCGCATTAGGTTAAATAGACTGACTGTAGCTTTAACCTTACTCCCATCCAAACACCAGTCAAACTATTTGGACAAACTATCAGTGAATCTGATGAGGAAAGAAAGCACCCACCTTCCCTATGATAAAATCCATCATTAACAGAATGTGCACTCCATTTTCTGGGCACACACATGCGCAGTCCAATGTGACCAGCACCATGACCAGAACGCTTTCCTGCTACTGACCGGCTGGCTGCTTTTAGTCAGGGTCTGTTAATAGCGCCTAAAACTATATGCCTGGCTCCTAAATTGTGGGTGTGATAATAATGATCAATTAGCCTTTTGAACCTAAACTTGGATTTGCAAACACAACTTGTCGTTTGAACACATGAGTGATGATTGCGGCTAAAGGGCCTCTATATGCCTATGAAGATATTCCATAAAAATTTACCAGTGTCTCAAAAACGAGGAAATTTCTAAGTGACCCCAAACTTTTGAACATTTTTATACACACACACACATCACAACACACACACACACACTGTGGGAAGGGAAAAATAAGGTTGTATTTATGTTTGGTTGACTAGTTGCGTGTCCCACATCACTTTCTCCGAGGTCAGACAGTACTCTTGGCAGCACATGTGGTTCACATCTGGATGCTGTTTGTGGTGATTTTTTTTTTGAGTATTGGAAAAAGCAACAAGGGACAGAAAAAGAGCTTAAAGTCTAGTATCCACAGTCTACTTACTGGAAAAGGAATATATGATAGCATATATCACAATATTACATAGCTATGTAATATCAAATGGCATTCTCATAAACACATTTTAGGGGCATGATGACAGTAGTCCTCCAAAGCCCAACCTGCGGTTTCTGGGAAGATTCAGCTACACATACCAACTGCTTTGCTGTTCCTAACAGATGACAGTAGATCACCCCCCAAAAAAGTGTGTGTGTATGTATGTATATATATACATACACACACACACACACACACACACACAGACACACACATATAACAACTTACAGCACATATTACTCATTTGCACCGTGGTTTTGTGCCCTGGCTTAATATTTATCTTAAACAGAATTACCATATTGTTCTGGGGTGCAGCCTATAACCAGAGTTTGGATATTCTCAATGTCTTCCTGCAGCTTTGCTTCCTGTTACCCATCGTCTTCTGCCGCTTCTTTGTGAACCAGGACTCCTGGAGCACTTGCGCAAAAGCGCAGATCCTCCAGACATACCCTCTCCCCTGATTGGATGAACGAGGGAGGGGCAGTCATCGTAACGCTACTTTTATGCAAAAGTACTCAAACAGGCCAGAATAACGTAGACAGATAGCGGAGAAACGGAGGCGCAGAAACCCAGGGGAAATGAACGTTCCCTCAGACAGTTTAAGACAACCAACGTCCAAACATTGACATGGATGACAAAGCTGTGTGAGCACAACTGTCTTCCTTACAGCCTTTTTACATAGCAATGTGCTACAATGTCAACCAGCAAGCACCAAAACACAGGAAGAGTATTTGTTGCAACTAGCACTGCCCCCCTTGAAATAGCAATAAGTATTTTAAACACACAGCTAGAAGTCTCCATCACAAATTTCAATGTATCATTTACGACACATATACATTGTGGGGGTTTTATAAAAGTATGCGTTGTAGATAAGGGAATCTAACTTTGACGGCATGTGATTTTTTTCTGAATGTGTTATGCTTGCTTTGCTACAGGAATTCACTTTGGAATGGCTCAGGGAAAAGTTATTAGGTAGCTTTATCTGTTAAAGTCAATGATCATGATTACTGGTCAGTCTTTAGCTGTCTCAAGACTGGCTATGAGTCAGTATATCCGGTATCTTACAAGTTGGCTACCTCTGGCTTCTGCTATGTAGCCGTGCTATGAAGGTTTCCCCATGGGACTAGAACAAGTAAACCACGTGCGATAATTCTAATACGAAAACGTCCAATTATGTGTTCCAAGATAAAAGTCATGCATGCCTTCATCAGGAAATGGCGTTTATACTACGGCAAGAAGGGGTTAAGCAAGCAAGATTTCTTTGCAAGAAAATACACAGAAACATTTCCAAAAGAAACTAAACACCATCGTAAAAAAAATAAAATACACATTTCAGATAAAATTCCTCAATTTGTGGCAAGCATGCCGAGAATATTGATTTCATTTCACTCCACAGTCTACGTCAGCTTTAAAATACAAAGGAATTCTGAATAAACTACAAGAAAATTGCTTTTCCTTCTGTGCAATCATTTAAACCTGGCGTTTATGAATTACAGCTTCTGGAAACTCACAACACCCTAAGGCAGCAGTAGCTAGAGTGACAGAATGTGCTTGTGCTTAATTCTCTTCACTTTTAAAGCTATACCAAGCCAAAAACCTAACGCTAAAATGAAGTAGGGTTTCCTGGAAGAGCAAAAAAGTGAAATTGAGTTGTGTGACGGGGAATAGTGGAAGGAAATTAGCGAGTGGGAAAGAATGAGGGGGGAGAGGAGAGAGATGCTGTCAGATATGCGGAGTTTCTCCTTATATGGTTTAATCCTTACTCACAGCACCGTGTCAGAGAACGGCGAGCTTCAAACATGTAGACAGGAAAAGTAATGCTTCAACAAAAAAAACAAATTCTATCAGGGCAATCTGAGATTAAAGGAGATGACGTGGGAAGTCTGACAATATATACAGTAACTGCTTGGTTTTAACATATACTGCATACATATATATATTCTTAAAATGTTAAACTATTAATGATACACAATAGTTACCATTAAATAAGACCATTAATGGTGGAAAGATTTTAGATCAATGAAGATACTAAGGACATTTTATCTAATGTCTTTGTTAATGTGTGAATTGTGCTTTTGTATTTAGATAAGTCTGTGGTAGCTTCATTAATGCCTGAGGAAGGGACCTAACAACTTGGTCTCGAAAGCTCGCAATCAAACTCTCAGCCATAAAATGGTATCATTTTAACTATACTTTTCTCCTGTTTTCTCAACGGCTAACACGGTACAAAACCTTTTATCATGAAGATACTAAAGAATTTGCACCCAGACAAGATATTACATCAAAGAGGATAAAAATGCTTTGAAATTGTGTAGCTTGAAAAGACTCTGGCAATATAAATGATGGGTTTTCAACATAGAACTGGTTTGCATTCTTTTCCATTTAAATAGGTTCTAGAACAAGGTGCCTGACTAGTCCAAAGGCCACAAACAAGCCCCAATTTCTGCAGCTTGGAGCATAGGCTTAACATTTGTTAAACCACCTAAAATTAGGTAAGAACACATTTAATGGCCGTTTTCAGCTGCAGTTATGTTACCCTGCTCTAAAGTCATTTTATTCCAATAAATTAATTTGGGTGTAGTTCCTTTTGTTCTGATCCTATAGATTAGTCAAGTACTGTCACATCCACATCTCCATATCCTGTGACTTCATACCATGTCATTACCTGGCACTTCAAGAAGAAAATACCAATTAAGTAAAGCAATTATCAGTTTAACATTAGTCCCTTTCCATCTTTATTATTTAGCAAAGTTCAGAGGGGGAATCAAAATTCACTGAAATCTGCTCTAGAGTGGGATGTTTATCATAAACAGTGCCATATAGAAGGGTACTGTTCCTTCTAGACACAAAAAAAATACATCTTGCTGACCACAGACCATGTGCCCTGGAGATAGGGCTCTGGGTGGCTATACTGGAATCCTGAATAGGCAAAAACAAAGATATAGCGGTCTCACAGGCTTTGTGTGCGTTAGCGAAACTACTACAACAGCCATCCCTTCTGCAAGTTTGAGGACCCGGCCTTTAGATGACCGCCATCATAAAGTCACTTTTGTATCAAATATTCAAATTGTTTGGTCAATGGAACAATAGTTTCATTGTTAGAATACTGGTCTTATTTCTTTTGCAATGGGGGAAAAAAAAAAAAAAAAAAGATGCATGGCTTTTTTCAAACCCTAGAGATCAACTTAAGGTCACACAAGTTTCTTCATCGGCCAAAACGAATTAATTTGTCATCAGGAATGGATGTTGCCAAATGAAACACTCTCGCGGTGTTTCGCTTGCTTTTGGACATTTAAAGTCTGTTAATCATAGAAGTTCTAGGTCCTAAAATGGCAATTGTTCTATTAACGAGGGAATGGAAGGTTTCACTTACTGAGACAATAAACACCTGATGCAAGCTCTTTGAACACTATCCATATCTGATGCAAAACAGCACAATTTTAATGGAGTGGTATTTTACTGGATCACAAAATATTTTGTTTCAGCAAATCCACAGGTGGGAAAAAAAAAGTTTTTTCCCCCCAATACTGACAGATATCTATTCGCGATACCAGTACACAGTAGTGCCATTGCACAATTTACAAGCTGTTGTGTCATTTATAGTCCAAGATATTCAATTAGACCCAGATGACCAAAAGCAGAACGACAATACATTTTGTTTAACACAGTTTACTGGTTGAAGGTTGTGGTTTATATAAATGTATCCTGGAAATAGGTGAGATAGTTACAAGGCCATGGTACATGGACAGTGTAAGTGGGTGATGTCATGAAATGGAAAATGAAGCCAAGTAGAGACAAAGTACTAACTAGGGATATGGGGATGAGGAAATCGAGCCCCAAACAAGAAGTTATAATATATACACAGACAATATGTAACAAACAGCGACAGACCGGTCATAAATTATGTATATTTACATATGACACATACACAGTTTGTTATATAGTAGGTGCCGCATGGTATATGGTAAGGATTCAGTGGCTATTCTCACACATAGGATCCCATTCCCAGGCTACTACAGAAATGTCAGGCTTGGGGTCAGCGCACAGCTAATTCACCATGGAACAGACATTATGGGAAACAAACTACCCAGGAATCGGTTCCCTTAAGGGCCTGTGTGTTATACACTATAAACATTTCCATTGAGCAGGTACCAGATTACATGAAGCAATGGTACCCAACCAGCAGAACGCAAAAACAAAAGCATAGAACATGCACATTTATTATTAGGAGGACAATGTTAGATTTTGCAGGGTTAAAAAAAAAGAAAAACAAATAAAAAAGCTCAAATGATCGTTTGTCTCCCAAGCAGATCTATATGATCATTGAAATCAAGCTGTGCTCTTTCTTGCTCTTAGAAGGCGTACTTACTCGAATACTCAACTATGACAGTACATTTTGGTTAGATCATTTGGTGGGTTGCAGTAATACTATATATAGAGACGGTATAAGACATGAGAAAGTTCAGTGTTCAAATGATTTAAATTTCTCAGCAAAGAGTCTTTACATGTGGAAAATCCTATACCCTATAAACTCAGCCTGATAAAAAAAAAAGGGATTATTAGGGTCACATATTTGAAGATCTTGTTTAAACAATCAGTCCTGATCGGGACCAGTCTTCCCAATATACATTAGACTAATATTAGTGATTTCTATCACCACAGTTTCAAAGTCATATCATGCAAAAAATATCAGAAAAATATTACATGACTATTTCTAAGGTGTGTGATGCCAATGCTAAGGGCCATATTGATGAAATGGAGAAGGTGTGGGACAGCAAATATGTCTATTCTAGTTAATGTCCTGCCAACATTTATCAATACTACAATCTTAAAATCATCCAGGTAGTCGAATAGTTCCCTAGAGCAACAATCCAGGGATCTCATCTCACCTAAGGTCAATGTTCTTGCCATCACCATCAGTAAGACACTGGGTAAACACAACGTTCATGAAACCTAAATACCTGAAGACCAAAATTACAGTCAGAGCGTTTCAACTGCAATGTATTAAAATAAAATCACACAGGACAGGATTACAAATATATGATTTGAAATTCAGTAATACAAAAATACTGGTAAAATGCTATGAACACTTCTACAGGGTACATGTTCTTTATGAAAAAAGAAAATCAGACCAATCCTGACCATGTTGTCTTTAGAAGGTCTGCTGTAAGTATTTGTAGGTCTACAAGGATTGAAATATATACCTGTGTATATTTTTATTTAGGAAATAAAGCATTTATTGTTCTTGTAAACATGACGCTTGCACCATTACTTAAATTTACTTATTTCATAAACTATTCTTAAATAAAAGAGACAACTAAAGTTTGCCCAATACACACTTCCTGACATGTTTAAAATAAACAGCAGGAACTTAGACCAAAGTTGATAACACGTGTGGTTTAAAGGCTAGTACCTTCTTTGGGCATATAGAAGAGAACCTAGTCTCTTAATTCATGTCAGTTATTTGCTTTGTTGCATTAATGTTAGTAATATTAGTATTTTTTTTTTAAAAACACAACCACAGGGTACTTTAACTAAGCAAAATCTTCATCAAGTCAGGAGGCAACAATGATCAAGTCAACCAAAACCATGCATTTATAGACCTATGGGCTTTACAAGTTAATGTGTAGCTGATCCTTCAACAAAGGATCTGATGCAACCCAATAATGATTATCTTTCTTAGTAAACTACCTTATACCTTATGAGGAAGGTGAGAAGATGAGAAGGCTGAACTGTAATAAAGCATCATGCACATCTCAAAAACACCGCAAACCCATTATCAGTGTAAGGGTCTTTACATTTTGTTTACCTTGCATACTACTGATCGGTTTTGCATAATGCTAATTATAAGCTTACATAAACAAACAGGTCAATAGGTCATTGGATGTCCACATATTCGTGAGAATTGAGAACAAACTATTTTCAGTATATGGCTGTAAGTACAGGACATCTAAACGTATCTGACCTTTTTATATTTAGATGCTAGAGTTCCATTAATAACTATTCATACTGCACTGCCAAATGACAGGCTGATCTTTGGTAAATAATTCACCACTTAAGTCCAAGAATGTCTGCCTCCCTGAAGTTTGTGATCCCCTTTAATTTGATAATGAGATTTACACTTGGCAGTAAAGAACTGGCTGCTGGTCTGAAATTCTTCATAAAGTTGTATGTTGCCATTAGGGTGTACGTGTTCGTGTACATTCATTTGTTTGCATGAATGTGTTACAGTATGTTAGAGTGTGTGTGTGTGTGTAAGTTAGCAGAGGGGGCTTTACCTGCACCCCCAGAGTATAAGATGCCCGTCCATGCATGATGCTTGGATATTGCAATATTTCCTGGGAATAGACACATATCAAACTATTCACAAAACACCTAAGAGTTTATTTTACAACGTAAGGTCCACCATTATTTAAAACTACCCCAGGTGTGGTGAGTCCTACCTAATTTTCCATGGCTGTATAGCTTACCAAGTGATCTGAGTTAGTGGGACTACACTGGTTTTTAACCCAACAGAGACTCTCAAGCTATTTAAAGCCTTCTCTGGACACCATTAATGGGCCACCTGTGTGTCAAGAGGGGCAGCTCAACCGTAAGGTTTGGTCA
>VKOC01006719.1:0-13668 GCA_009364415.1 Spea multiplicata
CCCCCTCTCCCCTATCTCTCCTCTCACCCCTCTCTTACCGGTGCTTCCAGCCGGGGCAGCAGGTTGCCGTCTCCTTCCCCTGCAGCCGGAAGGAGGTGGAGATGGCAGTGGGGGTTTGTATGCGTCCGTCCCGCATACATTCCCCGGCTGTCAGAGATCAGCACCGGTGCGGGGAACTCTGATCTCTGACAGTCGGGGAATGTCTACGCGACGGACGCAGACAACCCCCGCTGCTAGCCACACCTCCTTCCGGCTGCAGCGGACGTTGTCTACGCGCATCGCGTAGACGTCAACCCGCTACCCGGCAGGAAGCACCGGTAAGTGTGTGTGGCGGGGGGGTTTAAATGGGGGGGAGACAGGAGGATCCAGGGCCCCTGCAGCGGTGCGGGGGATCTGGATCTTAGTCTCCTAATCAGACCTCTATTTGAGGTCTGATTAGAAGACGGCCCCGATTACAAGACGAGGGATATTTTTCAGAGCATTTGAAGAAAGAAGAGATAATGAGAAGGGATCAAATACACTTGAGAGAATGGAGGATATCTGGGTGCTGGGGCAAGTCCTTTGGGCTGTTATGTGGATGCACTATGGGTGCTAGGGCAGGCCTTGAGGTGAGCTACCAGTGGTCTCTGCCTGCAATGTAGGTGCTGTCAAACTGGAGGGGTATGATGTGCTCATATGACAAGGGGGAGATAAAGGGAAAGGAGACGGAGGAGGGGAGAGATAAAAAGAAAAGGGAGAGATGAGAGATGGAGAGAAAGGTTCAATGGCAACAAAAATATATAGACACAGGAGAAGAGACAGAAGGGGTTGATGCAAGGGAGCATCAAAATGTATATAGTATGACAAGATCTTTGCAGCAGCCCTGCTGGGGCATGCAAGTCACTCGCAGAGACCCTTGGCCTTCTTCTAAACCATATCCCTTACAGTGTACTAGGTACTCAATAGTATTCCTAACACTTTGTATTCAACATGAGGGGGTGTTTCAGGGGGGACGCCCCCAACGTCAGCGAGAAGTCCAATTGACGTCAGGGGGACCTCCTACTGACGTCAGAGGGAACTCCTACCAACGTTACGGGACTGTCGGGTATGGTTATTTGGGTAAAAGAATACAATGAGCCTTAAAAAAAAAAAGATTCACAAAGACAAAGATAACTCTGATGATTCTCAGAGGAGCAGAGGTGTCACGGAAGCCTCTGTGCCCTGGGCTCCTGGAGGGGTCTAGCTTTCTCCCTACAGAAAATGAGCCCTGGCCTTGGAAAGATCTGTTGATGGGGAGGTACAAATAGTCCACTGGGACTACTTCTTCCCCCTGGTGCCACGTTTTCCCAGTTACTAGAGACTCTAAATACTCTGGGGTACTTGCATTTTGGGAGGGGGGTTTATGTGTGGTGTGTTACTCTCCTTTGGGTCAGGAGGTAAAGGACAGATTCCTCTATGGCCAGTATTTGCACCAAGAACTGGTTTCGGGAACTGCTTGTGTTTACAATCTTCCCCACAGACTACAATAGCGACCCACTACTGGGCTGTGTGCCGAGTGCAAATACTGACTAGTGTGCAGAGAAAGGCAACATATTAGTGGGTTAAAGGCATATCATGGGACAGAGTGGCATATAGGGGGTATAAGGCATTTCTGGAGGCAGAGTGGCATATAGGGGTTAAAAGGCATTTCTGGAGGCAGAGTGGCATAAATGGGGTTAACAGGCATATCATGGGGCACTCTGCCTCCAGAAAAGCCTTATGCCACCCATATAACACATCTCCCTCCCTCGGCTTACCAGTGCGTCTGACTCCCTGGTGTCTAGTGGGGGCAGCGGGTGGAGGCCTCCATGACTGAGCACCAGAAGGTCATGTGACGCGGGTGCTCCGTCATAGAAGCCCCGGCGGAAGTGCCAGCAGTAGCGGGGGTTGTCTGCGTCCATCGAGCAGACATTCGCCGGATGCCAGAAAAGAGAATGTCCCACAGTGCTGCAGGGAATTCTCTTTCCAGCCGGGGAAGGACTGTGCGATGTGCGTAGACAACCTTCTGCACACGCTTTTGCCGGCACTAGAAGCCCCTGTGGAAGTGCCGACAGTAGCTGAGGTTACCAGACCTGCAGGAGGATCCAGGTCCTGTGCAGCGCTGCAGGGGATCTAGATCTTAGTCTCATAGTCAAACCTCTATTTGAGGCCTGATTATAAGACAACCTTGACTATAATAGGAGGGGTATTTTTAAGAGCGTTTGCTCTGAAAAAAACTTTTTCTTATAATCAAGCAAACTGGTATATATATGAAAAGCAGTTAAACAAAGCACTGGTGCTTTTTAGATAATTGATTGTTATTTGCTTATGTGACAAATGCTATTTAAACATTTAAAGAGCCACAAAACATTTTTTTTAAATCTACTTCTTGCAAACAAGGTGAAAAGTGCATGTACATCAAGAAACAATTTGACTCAAATTGGTATTTGCCATTTTCACCTTTTTTCAAAAAGTCTTTTTTAATTTTTACAAATCTATGATGCCTCTTTTGATGTTTTATCAATTGCATGTGTCACATAAAAATCTCAATCAATAATTTAAAAAGCACCAGATCATACTATTAATTACCATTAATTCATTAATGCTACCTACCATTATACCATATTGGCTGGATTATAAGATGCACTTATATGCCCCCTAGATATGAAACTCTGCTCCCCTAGATATGAAACTCTGCCCCCTGATATGCCACTCTGCCCCCTAGATATGCCACTCTGCCCCCTGAATATGCCACTTCTGCCCAGATATGCTTATACCCCCCCAGATATCCACTCTGCTCCCCTATATATATGAAACTCTGCCCCCCTGATATGCCACTTCTGCCTCCCTGATATGCTTTAATGGCTCCCCAGATATGCCACCCTGCCCCTAGATATCCACTCTGCCTCCTGATATGCCACTCTGCCCCCTGATATGCTACTCTACCGCCTAATATGCTTTATGCTCCTGTGATATGTCATTCTGCTCCCCCAGATATGCCACTCTGCCCCCTGATATGCCACTATGCCTCCTTATATGCCTCATGCCCCCAGATATGGCACCCTGCCACCTAGATATGCCATTCTGCCTCCTGATATGCCACTCTGCCCCTAGATATGCCACTCAGCCTCCTGATACGCTTTATGCCTCCCAGATATGCCACTCTGTCCCCCTAGATATGCTAACCTGCCTCCTGATATGCTTTATGCCCCCCTAGATATGCTACTCTGCTCCCCTGATATGCTTTATGCCCCACTAGATTGCACTCTGACCCCCCCGACTTACGCAATGCACGCCAGACATACTGGTGCATAGTGGGGGCAGCCGATGTACGTCTGCGCGATGCGAGTAGACAACCTCTGCTGCTGCTGCTCGTCACATCCGCCGGGGCTTCTATGCCAGCGTTCTGTCATAGAAGCCCTGGCGGAAGTGCCGGCAGCACTGCAGGGGATCTAGATCCTCACACTGCTGTTTGGCCGCAGCAGGGACAATTGAAACACCCTCTTTTTTTTTGTCCAGCCGTGGGTGCTCAGGAATAAGTTTTCAGCAAACGTTCGGCGCCTCTCACTCTCCTCCACAAGGCCTCTGTCTTGGTCACGGTGCTGGCATTTCATGCTGAGCACCGGACTATGACGTCGTATTCTGGCACACAGCGGTGAAGCAGCGCGCACCGTGGCAGAGCAGCGAGACAGAGGCCTCGCGCTCCTAACGCAGAACTAGGGTAAATAGTGAGACGGGGGAGAAAGCGTAGATAGTGAGGAGGGGGTAGATAGGGAGAAGGGAGTGAGACGGGGGAGAGGGGGTAGATAGGAGGCGTCCTATGTGTGTGTAATTTGGGTGCTAGTCGGGTCCTATGTTAGCAATGTGGATGCCAAGGCTGGCCTTTGGGTGTACACCCTGTGATCTATGCCTGTAATTTAGGTGGTTCAATCTATACCTTAAATGTTGAGTTTTTATGTGAATTCCAATTGATCTATACCAGCAAAGCTGGGTTTTAGCGTTATTCTGTTGATCTACATTTGCTATGCTATTTATGTATACCTGCAAATACAGGGTTTTTATGTCTTATTCAGTTGCACGTGCTGTTTCCATGTGTTGTTTATGTGATCGATGCCTGAACTACAGGGAGTATGTAAAGGAGTGGTATGGTTTAGTGAATGAGGGGGCAAATGAACTCTGGGTATGATTATGGGGAGAGGACCTCTCAATGTCATGGTAGGGTCAGAAGGAGGGAAGACTGCACTGACTCTCAAAGTCTTCCCCTAATTTCCAGTCAGTGTGGCAAATGTTTTCCTTTGGTGAAGCAGGGTATAATATTAAAGAATGAAAAATAACTGCCAGTTCAGTTTCAGAATCATATTTCAATCAAAGTGTTTACTTCAAAGAAATAAGTACATATTATCTAGTAAAAATGCATGTCTAATGCATATATATATATATATATATATATATATATTAGTATATGTAGTCGTTTTATAATTGCCCCCCTACTTTTGGTCCTGTCCCCCCATGTGCCCCCCTAAATATGAAAGCTGGAGACGCCACTGGTTTCATGGGAGTAAATTGATTTGGTCAGTTAAAAAGATGCCAAAATTCCAAATTGAAAAATGCATACCTCCTAAACAACCTGACAAACCCATTCATGGGTGGTATCACTAAACTCAGGAGATGTTATCAGAGTGTTGTTTGGCAGTGATATATACCACAGCTGTACATACCTAGTACAATTCCACCCTACCAGCCTGGACTATGTAACCTATCTGCAGCCACTAGTGGCCACCCTTCCCTCTTTCGAGCACCCACAACAATTTCTTTCAGCTGAGCCACGTTACCTGGGTGCCTGCTCTGCCCTTCAGTCTGGGTGTTTGGATTGTAGTATATTCAGCTTTGCTATTTCTCTGCTTCCTGGCCCTGTGCTGTTCCCTGCTATATTCTACTCATTTTGACATGGCTTGTTCCGACTCTACTCCTGGATTCTGATTTGGCATTAATTCATCTTTCTGGTTCTGACTCAGCTTGCCTGACTACGTGTGCTCTGCCTGAGGGCTCCATGCCATGTGTCCGGTACCCTGCTGTGTGTCTGATACCCTCCCGTGTGTCCGATACCCTCCCGTGTGTCCAGTGTCATGTGTGAGGACTCCCTGCCGTGTGTCCAGTAGCCTGCTGTGTGCCTAGTCGGAGGGCTTTCCAGCCATGTGCCGCATCCGAGGGCTTTCCAGCTGCATGCCCTGTCTGAGGGCTTTTTAGCTGTATTGCCAGTCAAGACCAGTCCTGTGTGCCACTTACCTGTCTTGTCAGCTTACTCAAATACATACTGTCTCAAAATAATATCCAGCCTGGAAAAAAAAACTAGAAATCTGAAAAATAACATTTACTGAATAGATATGGTACAGCATAACTCCTATCACTATACACTACGCCAGACATTGACGTGGTAGGCCTTTGCCCCTTCAACAGCCTGCCTGTGCCACCATTGGCCCTAAAACAGCCTGACTGTGCCGCAGCATGGCAGCACAGCTTAGGTTTGCAAAGTTGCATCTAAACAAACCACAAGACTTCTGGAAAATGTGCTTTGGACAGATGAGACTAAAGTGGAGATGTTTGGCCATAATGCACACCGCCTAATTTGGCAAAAAACAAACACAACACTTTGTACCAACTATCATCCACAATGGCTGAGGAGTGATGATTTGGGCGTGTTTTGCAACCACAGGACCTGGGAACCTAGCAGTCATTGAATCTACAATCAACTCCTCTTAATACCAAATTCTGTTGCACAGCTTCACTTTGTTGCATGTGACCATGTGGGTTTGAGGTATGTTATGAAAAAACACAGATGATTTAACAGCTTGATAACACTGGTCATTAGGGATCCACAGGACAGCGCTCAAAAATCAAGACTGTGCCACAAAAAGTCACAGTTTTGTAGCTTGATAACTGAGGTTACCACCAGAACCATTTAGTTGAAATGAATGTTGAGTGCCTCATATTTAGCACTTTGTACCAGATTAATGGAAAAATGTTTATTTGATTTTTTGTTAAAAAATACAAAAACCAGGTTTTAGGGATGTAAGTAACATTTTAATTATCACAAGGAAAATCATATTACATTGTGACAACAATTGAAACCTTCTCATAATGTTACATTTAGAACGTGATCTTTAATTTCCCCTTAGTATAGCGACAAACTTGTACACTTAGTTTCCAGTAAACATCCCATAAGGTGGTGTAATTACAGATGTATTCTTGTTGTCTTGGTGTATTTATCTGTACTTGGAGGTCAAGACAGCGGCTACTTCAGCAATGAATTTGTCCCAGGCAGCCTGGACTGAGGGTGTGAAGTCTTCAGGGAAGTGAGCAGCCAGAGTCACTTGGATAGTTTGAGACAGCAACTGTAGAGAGATTGCAGCAAATATTCAGAATACATTCACACCCCACTTTAAACGTAGAGTATCGGCTGTATGCCTGTATAGATAATGTCCTAGCACCAATTTGTATTAATCAAATATAACTGACCCATGTCCTATTATGTAAAGGCAGTAATTAGTTTAATTATGCATTCATGTAAAATTGATTTCTCACCTTGAAGTTTCCTGGATCCACTCTCAGGTTGTAGGCATGCAGGTCACTGAGGGTTGACAGGGAGCCTGAAAGGCTGTCAAGGTGTTTGGCGGCTTCTCCCAGGGCATTCACAACTTTTCCACCATGGTTGAGGAGGTCAGAAGAGCCGTGGCTCAGGTCAAAATGGCTGAAGTATGTCTTGGTCTGAGGGAAGCTCAGGAAAAGTCTAGAAGAGAGATGTCAACAATATTAGTTCCATCAACCTTTCATGTATGATTTTCTTTACTCTTATTATTATCTAAATGTGGCAAACCACCATTTTACAGTTAAGCTGTTCAGTAACAAAAATGTACATATACTTTTATACATACCTTTCCAAAGCCTCAGCTCCCAGGGCGCTGGCATTAGGAGCGATCTTGCCCCAAAGGGAAATAATTGCGGACCTCTCGCTGCTGCTCAGAGTCATCTTGGAGATGGGAACTGGTGAGCTTTAGACTGACTTCAACTGGAAACTGAAGACAAGTGTGTGCTGTATGGTAGCATTTGCTACTCTTTTAAACTGTTAAGCGTCACAAGCAACTCACTGAAAAACATTCCTATTGGCTAAAACGCAGTTCAGCCCTTTCAAGTTATCTCTATTGCAACAATACATGTGATTTCAGCTGACTTAAGACAAAAAAACTTTATCTGTATATTAGTTGCAAACACATCAATCATTCATATGGGTCGCTACCTATGAAGTGAAGTAGAGAGGACTTCATGAAATGTATTATAAATGTTGTTTTATGGTATTAATTGAAGTTATTATTATTGGTTATTGGATGGATATATTTATATACTGTGACACAATACCACAATACCCCTTCACTTTGGTACTCTGTCCGGGAATCTTTACTCACACACAGTCTGCAGGCTACAGAGACGGCTCAGACACGAGGAGGGTAAAATAAAAGGCTGGGCCTGTTTTTATTTTGTCACCACAGGCATTACAGAAAACACAAAACAAAAAGCCTTGCTCTTGTGAGAATTAACTAATACAGGGTTCTCCAACCTAACTGCAGTTGGGCGGCTTTTCCGTTCCAACAAACAAAATAACAAATTGTATGCAATAATGGCAGTACTCAGTATTTTGGCAGCTCTCTCTCTCTCTCTCTCAAATAATAGACATCAATAATTCCATTATTAACAAGACATCTCCCTGGGGCTGGTAGAAACTATTGAGGGTAACCACCCTGCAAAATATAAGGGGATATAGATACTCCCTCCATTATTATCCCCTGCTTTCTGTCGCAATACATATAATGCATAGTTAATGTTGGAAATCCTTATTTCTTTATCCTTAAAAATTCTTATGTTTCTGTGTTATTAGTAGGGTAAGTTGTATGGGTCTTTTTGTAAACCACAATACAAATAGATCTTCATGTAGTCTTTTCAATGAGTTTGGTATTTAACGCAGGGGTTGTGAAACTGATCCAATGTATACAATATACAGTGTATTTGCATCTGAAACCATTTGACTGTAGATGGGGTTCTGTTGCTGCCATGTAGTTATAATATGTATATTAATTGCAGAGTAACACAGGTGATGTGGTATATGATGGCTTTTATTTTTTGCTACCAAGGTTAAATAAGATAACAGTCCCACCAGATCACTCCTGGAGATAAACTGAATGGGCAGATGACTTCAACAATTAGACACTTAGATGCCACCTGTCCTGACAGGGCAAAGGGTACTGTTTATTGGGTTGGATTAACTCTCCTAAAAGTTATTAGGGCACAATTGCTCCTTGTATTTTGTCTAAAGCCCCATTTGTGAAAGATGAGGATCTAAAATTATGCATTTTATTTATACAATTTAATGTATACACTTACTTTTGTGAAGTGTTCATATTAATACCATTAACATTATTATGACCTTTAGGACTGTAGAAGACTTGCCATACACCTCTTTGCTCCATACAATCCGCAGCCCTAGAATGAAGGGATATCAGGAGTGGAAAGTGGGACAGAGGGATTTGGGTTACACTAAAGAAACACACTGACGCAGTATGCTTGTCCAAAGAAGCTCTTTTTCTTACGTGACTATAAGTGAATGCCTCAAAAAGACACTAACCTTTAAAGTACAGGTAATGTGTAAATTCAAGTTATTTTTACTCCCTATGGAAATTTTGGAAACAAAAATGAGGTGAAGATACATTTAATTTTCTGTGGGTGCTGATGACTGATGGACATTCCTCAGCAAGCATGCGGCATTTAGGAGTCTAGTTAATCAAACTGATAGAGAACATCTTAAAAATGACCTTATCACTAGTGGAGCCGTGAGTGGTGGTTGGTGACTGCATGACTAGCTGCAAGTAGGTTGCTTTAAATCTTAGCTTGTAACTTCTAAGTATAAGTTGCTTTATTAAAAGAAGCCAAAGTGTTTTTTTGTTGAGAATAGAAGCCCTTTAAATAAAATAAATAAAATAAATTTTAGTCACATTAACGGAAGTGCCTGAGCTCCCACCTTTCTTTAGATTAATAGTTCTAGTTAGCACCCTCCCCGCATACCATTCTGTCTCCATTTAATCCGTTGACTGCTAGTAGTAATAGATTGAGTTTTGTGGATCCAATATTTATACTTTTGCTATAAATATTTATAAGTGACCACCATATAAGCAACTTTCGCCAAAAGAAAATACTTAAAGCTGTATGTCTTTTTATATAATTGTATTAATACAGAAACATCCCAAAATATTTTCTAGTATATACCAAGCCAAAGTATCGAAAACTAAATAATTTTCTTCAACTCAATGAACTCCCCTTTATAAATGTATACAATATATGACAATCTCCATAAATGGAGATTGTCCACAACATATTGTAAGTTAGTTGGTTTATATGCCATTTGTGTTTTTTCCACAAATGCTCGTTGAAATTTCCTTACTGCATTCAAATCTATCACATTTGCTGGGAAGGTGTGCAGTTTAACTACCACCCTTTGAAAAATACTTTCCTCTTTGTGGACTCCCAAAGAGGAGTCAATACATTTATATATAATAATTGTAGCCGTTTATTGCATAGAAACTGATATTTTGAAAATGTCAGACATTACTAATGAAGTGTCAGGTTCATTCAGCACAGATGTTATCACTAACCAGATATGCAGTCTTGTACTATACAGCATATTTACTATCAGTATATAGACAGAACCTTACAGAGTAGAAACTTATTTACTATCTGTATACAGACACCCAGCCTCTTTACGGTGCAGCATATTTATTATCAGTATACAGACATGCTACCTTATACATCACAACAGCTGCTATCTCTGTGTAGACATGCAGACTCATTATTAATTGTTACTGTCAGTATAGTCAAGATGCCGCACAAACATTTTCTCTGGAACCAATGAGTCAGCATCCCCAACTTATCAGGAATTTTGACAAAATGTTATTTATTTGATTGTTAGTTACTCTTTAAAGCCAGCCTAATTCCAGAGATGCTATCTTTTTCATGTAGCCCCAAAATTCAAAGGATTATTCTAGTTAATAGAATTTATTTTTAGAATCCTGTTATAGCACAGGGGTGTTGTCACCCTGATGGTACCCTCCCGAGGTGGACTAAACTTGCCACTGCTGGATGAGCATGGGCAGTCATTCTTCTTCTTCCATATGTGCCAACTTTTGCTCCAGGTGTCCCTGGAGAAAAAAATCAATGAGTTCTAGGATTTACAGTACAGAGGCTGTGTATAACTCACATAATAAACAGTTTAAACACAATGCTGCCTGTGGACAGTGCATAGGCAGTATTTTATGCCAGGACATACCAGCATTTTTACAAGTTTCAGGAAATTCAGGGCTTTTGTTCTTCAAATTGCCTATCTTGTTAAAGATAGCCTGCAATGTTGGAATGATATCCATGTGGGTAACCGACTCAAGAACCCCTCTAATACGCAGGTTGTTCCGCCTACTGCGGTTGTCTAAATCTTGAGCTAGGAGGTCAGATTGCTGAAGCATCTGAGAGGAGAGGGAATCAATGGTGGAGCAAACTTGTGGATGTTTGTCTTCCAGGTGCGCCATGCGGTCCCCAATATGGCGGAAATCTGATCGTAGTTCAGTAAGACTAGTTTGAATGCCATGTGTCGCTTTCTCAATGATAGCGACCAGATCTTCCTTGGTAGGTAATGCATCTATTTTTTCTTGCCATATTAGATCAACTGCCCCCCATTCAGTTGGAGGGGAGACCCGGTCTGGGAAGGATTCACGGGAGTCCTGGTCAGAGATGCTGTGGAAATATGAATGCACCGAGGTAGGTAAATGTTTCTCTTTGTTCACTGGAGTTTTACAGGTGCCAGCAGGTTTGTTGTGTTTGCCCATTTTTCTTTTAAGATGGGAAAAAAGCTTATGCTTCAGGCAAGGTACATGGGAGCTCAGAGACTGGGTAGCCACTCCCTCCCTCTTATCAAAAATTAACCTTGCTTAAGAGGATGGTGTGGAAGAGGTATAGTTCAGTCCCAACATGCACATGTTAAATGAATAGGGGACTCTAGTAAACCCCAAAACAAAGCAAGAATTCAGCACGTACCCAGCAAAGACTATTCAAAAACACCTATCTAAGGCATAAATAATGGGGATTCGGTCACACTATATTGTCATTGTGGAAGAATACAGGATGACCTATGTCCCATATTTTGTTCTCCTTAACACAATATTTCCACTAACTACTGATAACACCAGTTTGTTTGGATACTAAGCACAAGGTTTGTCTGGATACATGACCTTCTTCGCTATTAGTTGTATAAATATGTTTACTAATAAGGGCATAGAGCTAATTTATGTATTGTGATTGGTTTAGTATAGGGCATTATGTCCGGTATGATTATATATATAGCCATAATGCGTCATAATAAACAGGAATCTTATTATACAAACACTTTTGTCTGTGTGTGTGATTTCTCATTGGACGATCAGGATACTTATACAATTTGGAATACCAAGGTATAGAAGTAGTGAGAAGTTCTCCGACAGTAAATTGGTGCCCAAACCAATTGTATTGCTTAGTCCCCACTACATCAAAATATCCTGTTTGGCAAAATTGCTTGGAGACTCTCAAGCAATTTAAAGCAAAATTTGGACAAAATTAATTTGTGGCATATGAAGCAAATATATACAGCAAAACCAAAATATACAGAGGAGCATTAAAGGCATACACATTAAGAATTTCCAGGTTGCTGCTAGAATAATGACAAATTAATACACAAACCAAAGCAAGAAATAAGTGCATACCCAGTGAATAGTAATTTAGGTTGAAAAAATACATAAGTCCACCAGTTCCATTCTTCTACCTATCCTTTCTGCTGTTGATCCAAGAGAAGGAAAAACCCAAATAAATTTTTCAGAAATTAGGAAAACTTTTTATTCCAAAAGCAATCAGATTCATCTTTGGATCAAGGAGGTCTAAAATATTCATAATTAAATTAATATAATTATTTATAAGTTATAGCTCTATATTTACTGTTTTTTCTAAAAAAAAAAATCCAGAACTTTTTGAAGATATCCATTTGATTTGATAGCACCACATAAATTCAATTCCTTAGTTACCCTTCTTGTAAAGAATCTCTTTTTTTTGTGTATGATATCTTTGCTCTTCTAGTCTAAAGGAATGACCTCTTGTCCTTATATGTCCCTTTTAGCATACCAAGACATTTTGGACACTTCTATGATTCCAAATTTGTAGGAACAGTTTTGGAAAGGCCCTTTTCTATTCCAGCATGACTGTGCCCCAGTGCACATAGCAAGGCTGGATAAAGATACGGTTGGATGAGTTTGATGTAAAACAACTTGACTGGCCCGCACAGAGCCCTGACCTCAACTGCATACCTTTGGGATGAATTGGAACAGAGATTACAAGCCAGGCCTTCTCGTTCAACATCAGTGCCTGACTTAACAAATACTCTACTAGATGAGTGGGCAAAAATTAAAATGGTAGCAAAATCTTGTTGAAAGCCTTCACAGAGAAAGGAAGCTGTTACAGAGGGGACCAACTACATATTTTTGTATATGTTTTTATAATACAATGACATGACAAGCGCATAGTTGAGTTTGTGCCCCAGGAAGATCGTACCCCTATACCCAAATAATGACTCAGACACTTTACTTGGGTGCAAAATATTTTGTCCACAGCTTTATTAACATATATACAATATTTAGAGGTCATTGTCAACCCAGCCACCCCGGTTAACATTATTAACAGTTTCCATTTTATTAACACTGACAATGACCTCACATAACCAATAAATTAACCATATAATGGCACCAACACATACCAGGTGCCTCCACATTAACATATTAACATATTAACATATTGACCACAATAGGGATGTACCGAGACACCCCTACCAGACCGTTTAACCAAATTATAACTATGTAGGGGCATACCGAGACACCCCTACACCACCGATTTAACCAAACTACCACTGCAGGGGCATACTGAGACACCTCCACACCACCAATTTAACCACACACCAATGCAGGGGCATACCGAGACACCCCTACCCCACCCCAGGTTCTGAGCCACAGGCCAGCTCGAAACCTACACCAATAACTTGAACCAAGTCAAATTATTAACCAAAAACATAACAAAACACCGTATTAGGCAATAATCCCCAACTAACCCCGCCGCTGTGACAAAACGGGGTAGACACCCCCCACAACCCACCATAAAGGGAGGGAGGGTGGGACAACCAGGATTTGGATAAGCAGTTAAGTGACAGTTTACAAAATGGTTGCCACTTATATACCCTATTAATAACCCCACCCATAACAACTCTAAGCCAATTAAATTAAATCCTTCCTTTTTGCACACCACCTAGCTCTGTCAAGGCCCACTCCGCCTAAGCTGCGCTGCTCCATGGGCTTCATGACAAGCGCATAGTTGAGTTTGTGCCCCAGGAAGATCGTACCCCTATACCCAAATAATGACTCAGACACTTTACTTGGGTGCAAAATATTTTGTCCACAGCTTTATTAACATATATACAATATTTAGAGGTCATTGTCAACCCAGCCACCCCGGTTAACATTATTAACAGTTTCCATTTTATTAACACTGACAATGACCTCACATAAC